>BLQM01000560.1:0-10679 GCA_012489335.1 Triparma laevis f. inornata | reverse complement strand
CCTCCCCGCCTAC
Organism: Triparma laevis f. inornata; assembly: GCA_012489335.1. Classification (NCBI taxonomy): domain Eukaryota; class Bolidophyceae; order Parmales; family Triparmaceae; genus Triparma; species Triparma laevis. The sequence continues at coordinate 10,666 of BLQM01000560.1, read as the reverse complement.
TCCCTCCCCACCTCCCACCTCCTCTGCACCCCCTGCCACACCAACCTCACACAAACCCTCCACCTCGAACGAACCCGCTGGCGCACCTGCCGAATCCGCGACTACCTAAACAACAACTTAACCCCATTCTACACAACCGAAAAAGACTCCACAACTAAAAAAATAAAAAGAGTCGTAACCTACACCCTTCAATTCTTAAAAAATTTACCGTTAACCCCAGGGATAACTCTGTCAGCTGAGTTCCTGCATTTATTACGTTTACATGGGTTGACGGGTATATATAGTTTGATACTTCATAATGAGTTTTTGGTGGCGGCGGAGATGTTGAAGAGGACGTGTGATTTGGAGAGGTGGCCGATGAGTTTGGGGAGTTTGACGGCGGCGATTTATTATTTGTTGGCGTTGAGGAGGAGGGAGATTGGGGAGGTGAGCGATATGAACATTTTGGACGTTTATGAGGAGGGAATGTATTCTAACCAAAAACCAAACTCGCTTCGCTCGGCGCAGGACTGGGGGAAAAGACACCAGGAACATAGAGTCAAAGAAACCCCAACCCCAATCCCCGATTCAACCTCCAAACCCCCAGACATCGATGACCTAATAAACAAAGCCGACTCCTTCCTAAACGACCCCACAACCATCTCCACCCCCTCAGACCCCCCCGCCATCTGCTCCGAAGCCGACCCCGCCACCCTCCGCTCCTTCCTAAACTACGCCCCCTTCGCCCTCTCCTTCATCTACTCCCTCGACTTAATCTCCTTCCAAGTTTTATCCGCCCAAAAAAGTTACTCAACAATCTACGCACACTACAAACAAGAACCCCTCCAATCCTGTAAACCCGGTTACGCCGTGTTAGGGAGTAAGAAGGATAGAATTTGTTTGGTGGTTATTAGGGGGACGAATAGTTTACAGGATGTTGTGACGGATTTGAAGTGTCAGGTGAGTAGCAGTGAGGAGTCTCAGCGACTCCGCTGGGAATGCGGTAATTCCGCGAGTTACTGCGAGGAGCGAAGCGGCGAGCATTAAGAGCATTCTAAACTAACTCGGAGACTTCGCTCCTCCACTTGCTAATGCGAATCGCTACGCTTGGAGCAGGTTGTACCGTTTCCTACTACGGTGGAATCGAAGGGGGAGGAAGGATGGGAGGAGGTGGTGGGGTGGGAGGAAGCTGGTTTGGGGTTGGAGGGAATGGTGAAGAGTGGGGAGTGGGTTTTTAACGAGATTTGGAGTAGGTGAGTTGGACATTTTGAAGGGGGGTGTAAAAACGTCTCGACTAACACGAACACTTATTTATGCAGCGTTAAGAAATTATTAGAGAAAGGGTACCGTTTGAGGATTACGGGGCACTCTTTGGGGGCAGGGGTGGCGTGTTTTTTGGGGCATCTGATGCGAAGGCGTTGCGAAGTTTTGAACTGGCTTTGCGAGGATTTGATTAGGGTTTATGCGTTTGGGGCGCCGTCTTGTGTTTGCCACGATTTGGCGGAGCAGATGGAGGTGAGAGCGACGGTATCGGCTGTTGCCGTTATTTTTATTCTAACTCGTCGTTTATTCCCACTCTTGCTCATCATAAACAGGATTATGTTAGCTCGGTGGTCCTGGGAGACGATATCGTCACGAGGGTTAGCCAGAAGAGCGTGAGGAAGTTGGTGGGGGAGCTGAGGAAGGTTGAGAGGAGCTGGGTGAGGCTCTGCGAGGAGCGAAGCAACGGAAACCAAGAGCATTATGAACTAACTCGTCGCTTCGCTCCTCGGCTCGCCGCTCCTCGCTACGCTCGTCGCAGGTCGAGAGCAACTTGGGAGAGGACCTGGAGGCCGTGACGAGGAGGGTCGGGGAGGTCTGGAGGCCGAGGGAGAGGAATAGTTTCGTCAAGAGCGACCTGACTGAAAACGACTCTCGTTCTCCCCCGAAGCCTGCTTTGGCGCCCATCGTAGACAAGGTCATCGATTTAGGCAAGTCGTTGTACTACGAGGCCGAAGAGACTTTGATGGAGAGCGACGAGAGCCTCGGGCTGGACAACACGAACGAAACGCTGGGAGCGTCATTAGAGGGAAGTGTGGATAGCTTAGAGCCAAGGTGAGGCGTAGCGAGGAGCGAAGTGACGAGCTGTGAATATGATCGGCTTCGCTTGTATTATTGGTCTAAACGCACAAGCCACTTTATTCGCTAGGCAATTCTAACTCGTTAACGTCAATATTCTTGCGACTCGCTACGCTCGTCGCAACTTCAGCGACCTTCCGCCGCCGCCCGAAAATTCAGAGCTGATAATCGATGACGAAGAGCCGCCGTCCGCGAACCTGAACGACCCGTACATCATTCCGCCCATCCCGCTCCCGACGACGTACATCCCTGGCAAGATCCACCACATCTACCTCCACAACTCCGTCTACCGTTGTGTTATCGTCCCGAGAGATTTCCCCGACATTACCGAGATCCAGGTGAGGGTTAGCCCAGCGAGGAGCGAAGCGACGATTACGTCGTAATTCGGCTGCATTCGTTGCCTTAGTCTAAACGCTTAAGTCGCTTTCATCGTTACGAAATTCTAACTCGCTACGCTCGTCGCAGCTGACGGCCGAGATGATATCAGACCACTCCACCGAACGCTACTATGAAGCGATCAAGGAGTCCATCACCGGCAGCGGCGGGGTGGAGTGGCAGAACTTTCAGGACGCCGAGACCTGCCACTGCTGCTCGAGCAAGTTCACGTGGAACAGCACGAGCGAATCCTCTGCCCAAACTGCCCGCGACAAGCACAACTGCTTTGCCTGCGGTCTGCTGGTCTGCGACCCCTGCAGCGAGAGGAGGAAAGGGTTACCCGAGTGGGGAGTTGAGGGCGAGAGGCGAGTCTGTGATAGTTGCTACTTCATGGACGTTGGGGGGAGGAGTTTCACGGAGGACGATGAGGAGGAGGTGAGGAGCGAAGCGACGAGGATTAAGAAATTCTAAACTAACACGCTCGCTTCGCTACGCTCGCCGCAGCTACGGAAGGGCGGAAGGAGGAGGTCCATTGTCGGGGACATGGCAGAGAGTTTAAGGAATGGAAGCTAAAGCTAAAAGCGAGATTAGAGAAATTAATAGTTCATTTGCTATATTCAATTATATGTTATTTTATCATTCTATACATAACTACCAACCCTAACCCCCAACCCTAACCCTTTATTCGATAAACGCGCTCAGCGACTATCGCAAAGGCAATGGCCACATTGAAGGACGCAGTGTCCCCGGTGAACTGCTTGCACCAGAGGAAACAGTCGCTTATTCCCAGCTGCTTCTCCGAACAGCCAGACCCCTCGTTCCCCAACATCAACAGGACATCGTCATCCTTAAACGTGTCAACTTTAAGCTCGTCCACCGGCAAGATCATTTTATCCTTGTACTTCTCAAGATCCGGGATCTCTATCGCGCACAGCTTGACGCTGCACTTTGTATTAGCCACAATTATCGCTTTCACGTCCTCCAGGTGCACCTTTGATTCGCGAGGGACCCTGCTCACGAACGGAGCTGCCGCGGTAGGATCGACCATGCAGTTTATTATGTTCAAGGGGGTCAGGCCGGCTGATCCCGGACCGAACGAAGCCGGAACGTCGCACAGCTTGTTGTACATGTTCAAAATGTGGGGCACGAGGTTGTGCATGCCGTGTACCACGACTGGTATTCCGAAGGCGAGGCAGGTCCTCAGAATGGCCAATGCGTTCGGCCGCTTCGAGATGTTTGTGAGAAGCAGCGTCGTCGGCATCGTGGTAGGAATTGGCGAGGATGAAGTTTAGGGTATAGCGGAAGTATGTGGATGGGAATTAGGACGTATTATGACGTAAGAAGTGAAGAATCGACTAGAGTAGTTCCAAGGATTTTGATAAAAATCCAAAATCGCTTTAAAAACCGTCCGTACGTCAATTTGGGTGAGTGAGCGTCATATTATAGTACAAAGGAATAGCTGGCATGCGGTTTCGGCCCACGACACGGTAATAAAGTCTTAGATTCGCCACTGCACCTCCGATTGTTCTCGGCGGCTTGTGAGCCTTTGCCCGTCGATTGTGTCACCCCTCGTTTCGCTACATTGCTGTCGACGCTTCACAGTCCGAACCAAGTCCAATACAACCGTTAGGGCTCATACCCGTATTCAATTGGTCACCAGGGGAAGTTTATAGAGGCGAAAATGAAACTGAAATCGAAACCCAGTCCTGGCGTCAGTCGCTCACACTCTCCTCCCCCCCCCATCCCCCTCTCCCCACCCAAACCAACCACACAGAATGTCAACCGTCCTCGATCTCATTTCTCCATCGCTCTTGGACCTCTCAACCTCCTCCGCCAATGCCACGACTGCGTCGCCCTGCTCTCTGGCAAAACGCCTCGAGATCTGCGCGCTCGAGATCCGCTCCCAGAGAGAGGTGTTAAATAACTGCGTGCCTTCAGACTACAGCATTCTCGAGGCTCTGGCCGGCGGTTTGATTCTGGTCGGCGTGGAGCCGTCCACCAGCAGCGCCTTCCAGCAAATGGCTTCTTATCTCGAAACCGCCTCCTCATGTTCGGAGACTTGCGCTTCCTCCGTCGCCTCCTCCCAGAGTAAGGCAAATATCAAGTCGCCGATGTTACCGAAGAGCCCTAATAAAAGCGTAACTGTGCAGACGAGGAGTAAAAAGTTCACTAAAAGAGTTTCTCCGAGGCGAGTTAAGGGGGTGAGGAAGGAGTGGGAGTGAATCCTGTGAAACAACAACTGATCTCCCCTGTCATCATTACATCAATCGCATGCATTATTACAAGAAGAGCGTCCATTTTTTGAATTGAAAACACGTACAAAATTGTCTATTAGTTTCTTCTATCAATCATTTGGGCTTTCGCATACTATCCGCCACACTAGCCAAAGTCATCCCCGTCGTCAGAATAGTACTCATGACTCCCAACAACAACATTATTCTATCAAGATTCATTTTCTTCCTCCTCTCTTCTTCCTCTTGCTGCTCCTGCTTACCACTTTTCTCGAATTCTCCGTTCCTCGATTCGACGTCGAGCAGCGACTGCCTTTCGTTCCTGCGGGCACTGTGTTAGAAATATGAAAAAGATGTAGTACGCGCATCTGTTAATTAACGCGGTATTGAGTAGCTTCGCTCGTCGTTGTCATCGCCCAGTTCGTCGTTATCATCGCTCCACTCCACTAAAAATAACCCCTCCCCCCTCTCCCCACTCACCTATCGTAGTCACGCTGAGACCGCAACAACAATATGTGAAAGAGCGGAGGGAAGATGAAAGTGACCAACCCCACGCAGAAACAGCCGATCAAGCTCACGATCAAGACGAAACTGGGGATGAGGGCGGCCACCGTGGTACTGATGGCGACAAGCACCGACCTTGTCATGATCCTCAGGTGCATGGGCGTCGGCTCGGCGTTCTTTCCGGTCATGAAGAGCTTGCCCTCCACGACCTCGGCGGCGGGCACCATGCAGAGGGGGAAGCTAACGAGGCACACGAAGGTCATGCTGATCCTGCAGCGAGCGAAGCGAGCCGAAGAGCGAAGCGACGAGTTAGTTTACAAGGTTCTTAATGCTCGTCGCTTCGCTCCTCGCAGTGCCTCACCTCACAAAGGACGCCATCAAGCTGGCGGCCGGCAAACTCTGGAGAATGTCGCCGGTTATACCGGGCGCCCCGTCGGGAGTCAACAGCAGCAGCGTGCCGTCCCCGATGATGCAGTAGGAGAGGAAGACGACCAGCAGCGCGACACGGCAGGCCGAGTTCATGGAGGAGGGTTCGGCCATGCTGTCCTTAACGTTGAAGGTCATGGGGCTGATGCCGAAGCAAAAGCAGCTCACGCCGTACCAGTGGCTCAGGTTCGTAAGAGAGGAGGGGTAGAGAGTGGAGACGGGGACGTCGCCGAAGCCCGAAAGCCCGTACTCCGAGTACCCGTGGTAGAAGATCACGAGGAACGAGATGACGATCGCTCCGAGTCCCATCACGCTGCGACGAGCGTAGCGAGCAGCGGAGGAGCGAAGCGACGAGTTAGTTTAGAATGTTCTTAATGCGAGGAGCGAAGCGACGAATTGAACCGAGAAGTTTCAATATGAGCGAATTTTCGAAGAGCCGACGAGTTCTTCTCGCTCGGTGTTTTATTTACGTCGGTTTCATATTCTCGTCATTTTAACACCAGCGGCGAAATAGAAGAGACCCCTCGTTTTAATTATGACGCCTTCGTAATCTCATCGCTCCGCTCCTCGCTAGTTTAGAATGTTTTTAATGTGAGGAGCAAGAGCGGCACATCAGAGGAGCGAGAGAGGTAAGTCATCGTCGCTCGAGCAATACGTACTCGTCGCTTCGCTCCTCAGCGGGCTTCGTCCTCTCAGCTTCTCACCTGTACTTGCTCAAAAATCCAATGTCAGGGACACAACTAATGGGCAGGAGAACTAAAGCCGTCAACACAGTGTTGACCCCCGTCCCAAAACTTATTAGGGGATCATTGGCGAGAAAGCCCGCCGCCGCCACCTGGTACGAAATACAAACCCCCACCATCATGATGACGATGGTGTAGTCGACCAGCGACAGCCCGAAGTTTCCCAATGCCTCCTTCGCGATCGCGCTGTACGTTCCCACGTCCCCGCGGCGTTGGAAACCCATGTCAACTACAAGCTCCTCGCACTTGAGCAGGCGGGCGATGGAGTAGGAGTTCCAGACGGCGATTATGGCGAGGCCGAAGACAGAGCAGAGGACGCCGCCCTGAGCGAAGGAATAGGGTAGGGCGAGGACGCCGGTTCCCACGCAGATCTTCGACAGGTTCGCGACTGTGGCGTGGAGTGGGGTGGAGTTTTGGAGTTAGATAGGAGGCGAGAAGAGCCAGACGGCCGCGAGTAGAGCCAGTGTGGGGAGGTGGCAAGTGGACTGCATATGGTATTTTCTCCGTGGCCTCGAACGTACCCGTGGAGAAGAAGGAAGTCCCCAGCGTGGCGGAGAAAGCCGAGGTTCGGGTGTTGGGCGGCGACATTGAACCATACTTCTGGAGTTTTTGCGGCGCCATATTAGTGGGTCGGGGTGGACTTCAATCGGTCGGCTTTAAAGGGTCGAGGTGTCCAAAGTGAAAACGTAAACGTTGGTGTTGTTATCTTTGAATTACGTGAGGAAGGATACCAAGATAAGTTCGGGGTTTGCTTAGGATCAGTTGTGGTGCACGGATATATTCGTGGATGCGCCTGGCGTTGTTTTTTTTCGCTGTTCAACTCTTTCTCATGGTTTTGCCCATTGTTCTCATTTCCGTTCCTGTACCAAGGGTAGACTTGCCACCAACACTCATGTTTTTCCTCCGCAATATCCTGATAGCGGCCCTGCTCGCCCACACTTGCGCGACAACCGTCAAAGTGAAACCCGAAGAGGTACGCCAGCAGACAGTTAAACTCATCGTCCCGCATGTACAGCTCCACTAACCCCCCCGTTTATCCCCCAGTTCGGCGCCGTTGGCGATGGCGAAGCCGACGACACAGTCGCAATAGCCAATGCCCTGGATAGTTGTTCCTTGCTCTCCAACGACACTGAGTGTCGTTTAGGTGAGGCTGATCGTAGCGCACAAACCCCACAGGCTCCGTACAATCTCTACTCATTCGCAAAATCTAACTCCGTCCCCCCCCAGTCTTCGACAACTCGTACTTGACCGGGCCCATCGTATTAGCACGCAGCAAGACCATTCTCGAGGTCAACGGCCTCCTGGCGATGTTGCCGCGATCAGCCTACTGCAAAATCGAGGACTGCGAAGCACCCCTCCACGGAAGCTTCATCTCTAACGATGCCGATGCGATCCCCTGCCAAACTTCCTCAAATGGTTACGAAACTTGCATGCACGACATCACCATCACCGGCACGGGGACCATTTCCTCGACCGACCCTTGGGCATGGTGGCCCTGCAAATACACGAACTGCTGGCGCCCTCACCTTATCGTCTTGTACAAGATACTGAACGCGGAGATCTCGGGCGTCACCTTAAAGGACGCCCCGAATCACAACATAGAAATGGACGAATGCGTCACCAGCAGGCTCCACGATTTCGTCATCACCGCCCCTTACATTAGCCCCAACACTGACGGCGTGAACTTCTACGGAGGTTTCGATAGTCTCATGGAAAACGTCGTTGTCGACAACGGCGACGACTGCGTCTCTGTGGTTCCCATTGGCGAGTGGGAGGAGTGCTGCATTGACACCCAGGAGGAAGACATCAAGTGCTCAGGAGGCCACGTCGTTTTCAGGAACCTGACGTGCAACGGAGGTCACGGACTGAGCATAGGAGGAGGTGAGACGCTGCGAGGAGCGAAGCGACGAGCTGGGAATGCGTTAATTCCGCGAGTTACGATACTAGAAGCATTTTATACCAACTCGTCGCTTCGCTCCTCGCTCGGGCTTCGCCCTCGACTCGCTAATGCCCCTCGCTTTGCTCGTCGCAGTTCGCCACGGAAACGTGCGCAACGTCACCTTTGAGAACATTCTTGCCACCGGAGGTCAAAAAGGGTCCACACAGGACGAGGCCGCCGGCGGAGGGTGCCGAGTGAAGTCCTACCCCAATAGCACTGGAGTCGTCAGAGATATCACGTACGACAACGTCGAGTTCCAAGGAGTTTATTTGCCCATCCAGCTCTTGGGCCACTACTGCCCTTGGCCCTGCACCACCCCCGACGGCGAATCCGCCGTCTTATTCACGAGCATCAAGTTCAACAACATCAGGGGCTACGGCAAACAGCGCAGCAAGGTCGTCGAGTTCAAGTGCAGCGAGTACGAGCACTGCACCGACATAACGATGCAGGACGTTAGTTTGAAGGCGAGGGACGACGCAGAGGGATTGATGACCTGCGAAAACATAGATTCACTCGAGGTGGACGCCGACAGCTTCCCCAACCAGTGTTCATAAAATTTAGAAATGAAAACGACTTTTAAAATTGAAGAGCGTCAGTTAATTTGGTGATATCGGTGTCTATATCCTTTCTTAAAACTCGGCTCGATTCGGTCCCTCTCTCTCTTTTTTAATATTTTAAATTCCCTCTCTTTATTTCAAAACTAGCCTGTATATTCCGTAAAATTCCGAACACACACTTACAACACTAAAAACAATTTTTAGTTGTAAGCGGCTTCCCAAACGGAGCGGGCGGCCATGGCGTTCAAAACCTCGGCGTAGGACCAGGTCAAGTCCTTGGCGGACATCTGCTCTCCGGTGTTCCTGTCGATCTGCTCGTCCAAGTGGCCGTCGTCTCCGCCGACATGTTCCTTCAAACGAAGCAAGACGGAGTCTCCGGCGGCGGCGAGAGTCTGAGAGATGCCCTTGGCGTCGACGGGGAAGTCGACGTTGAGGCCGGCGGAGAACTGCTCGAGGGCCTCGTCGTCGGGGATGCCGTTGCTCAGGGTATAGGAGGCGGCGCGGTAGAGGAGCTGGGCGAGGGCGGCGGTGGACAACACCCAGGGGTTTCCTCCGGCGTAGTTGTCTCCAGGGTAGCGGCCGATGAGAACTCCGGGGACCTCGCTGGCAGAGTCATCAGTGTTGATCTTGTACTCGGAGCAGAAGGCGGTGTTGTAGACGTTGACGGTGGAGGCGACCTCGACGGAGGTGGGGGCGTACTTGCCGTCGGACTCGTCGAAGCCATTGTTGAATCCAACAAAAACGGCGCCGTCCTTCTGCCTGTTGGTCTCCTCGGCTACAAAGGTGCCGAGCCAGTGGGAATCGAGCTTGGCGTCGATGGCGGCGGCAATCTCAGCGTATTTGGAACCACTGGCGGCATCGCCCATCTTGGCGGCGAAGGCGGAGCCCATGAGCATGGCCTTCTTCATGGTGACGCGGTTCCAGAAGAAGTCGGAGGACTGGACCTGCGATGAGCGGCGAGCGAAGCGAGCCGAGGAGCGAAGCAACAAGTTAGTTTAGAACGTTCTTAATGTGAGGAGCGCGTAATTATATTCCCAGCTCGTCGCTTCGCTCCTCGCGGGGCTTCGTCCTCGCAACTTCGTACCTCCTCCCAAAGATCGCAGGTGTTGCTGTCCCAGCCGTTGACGACCCAGTCCAAGTCGTACTTGATGGCTCCGCCGTTGACGGAGTCGGAGTTAGTCCACAGGTTCTCGGCGACGAAGGAGTCCTTGGCGTCGGCCTCGAGCAATTCCTCAGCGTAGAACATGAGGGTGATGGCACGAAGACCGGGGCCATCGTTCTGGGGCCTGCACCATGATCCGGTGAAGACGGATCCGTCAGGGATCATGAACTTGGGCTCCACGCGGACGTCGACTCCGTCGTGGACGGCGGTCTCGGACTGGCGGCCGACCACCCATTTGGCGTAAGACTGAAGGTAGTCCGAGACAGTGGCGCGGTCAAGGTTGGGGTTGGCCCACAGGGAGCGCATGGAAAGAGCGCCGTCGCGCATCCAGTGGTAGTAGTAGTTTCCTCCCGGGGTGTCGTGGTCGGGGGCGGCCACCACCGCGCCGACGGACTCCACGTCAACATTGGCGAGGAAGTTTGTTTGGAAGGCGGCAACCTCGGAGTCAGAGAAGGGGGCAGTGTCAGTGCTGTTCTGGAACACGAAGCAGCTTCCGGGCTCATCGCCCTTGGAGTAGAAGCACCACGGGCCGGATTGTCCGTCGTCGAGGGGGGACCAGCAGCAGTTGGCGGCTGGGGGGGAGGGGGGTTGGGTGGTGTGGGGGGTGGGGGAATGGGAGGATCCGTGGTGCA
>BLQM01000559.1:0-19551 GCA_012489335.1 Triparma laevis f. inornata | reverse complement strand
CCCCCCCAATGTTGATCGTCTCCTGCTGACAGATCACGCACGCTTCCTTTCCGCTCTGGGCGAACCACTTGACTAGGCACCCTCTGTGGAACTTGTTGCTGCACGTCCCGCACTCCAAAGACGGGACGCACCTGCTCTTCGGGTCCAGGACCGCGTAGCAGATGGGGCACGGTTCCACGCCTGTGAATTCGCAGTCGATGTTGTCCTTCCACAATAAAAGCGCGTCCAAGATCCCCGACCCCGCCTTCAACATACAGCTTAAAGCGAGGCCCCACTTTTTCCCGGGGACCTCGAGCGAGTTCGCCGTGTCGATTCTGGCGTCGGTTAGCGGGTACGTTTGAGGGAGGATCACGGTCACCGATAGCGCGCATTCGTCCTGCATGTACTTGGCCGTGATTAGACCCGTCGTGACGTTCCCCATGACCTCCATCTCCCCCAATTGTCCCCTCCCCGCCTTCAAGATGTTGTCGACTTCGCCCTTCACCACGATCTTCCTGCCTCTCAAGGCCACGAAATTCTCCGCGTTTAGCTTGTTCTCCTTGTTGCGGACGGAGGAGTACCACGACTTCACTAGTCTCGTTGTGAGGGCCTTCAGGAACGCGAAGTTCGACAGATTTTGGAGGTAAGTCTCGGCTGTGTACGAGGAGCGAGCGAGGAGCGAAGACGAAGTCCGAGGAGGGGGGGAGGGAGTTAGAGTTTAGAATGCTCGTTCGTTAATACTCGTTGTTTCAATATGAGCGGCGTTTTCGAAGATCCGACGAGTTCTTCTCGCTCAGTGTTCTATGTACAACGTTTTCATAATATCGCTTGTTTGGACTCGCTCCTCGTTTTATTCATGATGCATTCACCCGTAATCTCGTCGCTGCGCTCCTCGCAAGGTTTCGTCCTCGCTCACCTCCACACTCGCTATCATAACCGTCCAAACACTTAACCCAAACCTCCGTCTCCAAACCCGGCTCGACTAAACTCGCCAAGAACTCAACGACGTTGTCCACTCCCTCTCCAACGTACTCGCAGTACTTCGCCACCTGCTCGCTCCTCTCCGCGTAAGTCGTCAACAGCACGAAGGAAAGCGTCTTAGCGATCATCCTCTCGATTTTCGCTTCAGCGCTTTCCTCCAAAATGTCAGGTTGAGGTGTGACCTTTCCCTCTTTCACGCAGCTGATCCCGTCTTGACCCTCAAACACCTCTCTCAAAGCCTCAGGTAACACTCCCACGGCCCACGCGATTGTTTCCTCGACCTCTTCTCTCTCCTCAACCTCCCACCCAGCATAATAATGCTTCACCGCAGTCCAATCCGCGTATTCTACAACTCAAAAAAGAAGCCGACCTAGATTCCTACCCCACCCCCCCTTCCACCTGTCACAAGCTCACCGGTCAATATAACACCTTCGGTGGGTTGAGGGGTGATGCGAAGGGGTTGTATGGGAGGGTGGTTAAGGGGAGGGAGGAGAGGGTTAAGATGCATAGGGTGCATGGGACGGCGGGGGGGAGGGCTGTGGCGAAGAAATGTTATGAGGTGAGAGGAGACGTAAGAATTTGGGAGGAAGGAGGAGTGGACGCGGTAGCACCAAACGTAAAATTTGCAACTCTAACACGCTCGCTTCGCTTTTTTGCTCGCAGGAGACGCCGATTGTTATATGGTGTTGCGGTTATGTAACGAATACAGTTCCTATAACAACTGATTTAAATCCAATCGAACTCTCATCTCTCCGTGCAAAATTTAATTCACAAGGTCAAAAAGTCGATTCAACTGGAGAAACAGTCGACCCTAATATCGCACCAACACCTCCACCCGCAAAATCGACTGGTAGTAATAGTAGCCCGAATACGAATGGGAGTAATACCGGAAGGATAAGTCCGGCTATACCTGTACCGGAGTTGGCTACGAGGCATAAGAAGGAGGTGAATTTGTTGTATGATGGGAGTCAGGTTGACGTTGATTATGAGGCTAGGGTTTTGCAGGAAGTGAGTGGTTACTGTGAAGAGCGAAGCGATGAGGCTGGGAATGTTATATTCTTGAGAGTAACTAATACTATGAGCGTTTTATATTAACTCGTCGCTTCGCTCCTCCGCTCCTCCGGCAGAGCTCCGCCAACCCAGAGGGCGTACCCCTTCCAGGTGTTTACGGGGTGGGCTTGGGGTGGGGGCTCAGGGCCGTTTTCAAGGACGGGACCAAGGACGGAAGCAGCGGAAGGATGGACGGGTACGGCATCTACTTGAAGAGAGCTGCGACGAGTATTTTGGGCAACGTCATAATATGCATGGGAGGAGACTCGGGTAGGGTCTTTGGCGAGGTACGAAGCCCGTGAGGAGCGAAGTGACGAGCTGAGACCCTGCGAAGCTATGAGCTGAGACCCTGCGAAGCCTTGCTGAAACTCTGCTCAGTGAACGACGACAACGAGGAGCGAAGCGGCGAGGATGTATCGCTCTCGTTCCTCGCATCAAGAACCATGTAAACTAACACGGCTCGCTTCGCTCGCCGCAGGGGAACGACAACTGGGACGAGAGGCAGAAGGCGCTCTTGAAGAAGTTCGGAGACGCCAGGGAGAGGAGGCTAAGCGACAGTCCCACCAGGAGCGCGAGCAAAGCGCAGCAGCTGCTGAACAGCCCCAAGGCTAACACAAAGGGAGAGGAGAAGAAGGTAAGAAGCTGCGAGGACGATGTTTGCGCAAGTCACGATACTAGAAGCATTTATACTAACTCGTCGCTTCGCTCGCCGCTCCTCGCTACGCTCGTCGCAGGAATGCAGCCCGGTTCGTCGAAACATATCCACGGCTCCGTCGAGCCCCATGCCCAACAGGGGGAAATCGCAAGCGCCACCCGACGAAGCGTCTACGCCAGTGGCAAACAATAGAAAGAAGTCGATAGCATCTTCGTCGAAAAAGAAGGACAAAGAGAAGGAGAAGAAAAAGGAGGCCGAGGAGAAGAAAGACGCCGAGGTCACTACCGCGAAGAAGAAGGAAGAGAAGAAGAAGAAGGAGGAGGAGAATAAGGAGAAGGAGAAGGAGAGGGAAGAAACCAACAACAGCCCTAGTTCTTCTCCTAATAAACCCCCCTCATCACTGACGGAACTCCAGAAACAAGCCACTGTCAAGCGCCTGTCTACACCGAGCACAAGTTCTCGGCCCAGCACCTCGCACGCAGCCCTGGACTCCGTTCCCACGCCCGTGGTCACCAAAAAGATGACCGAAGAGCAGACGCAGGCCACTGTGCGTCGGCTGTCCACCGCCAAGAAGGTCGAGGTGGTGGAAGGAAAGGAGAAGAAGAGCAAGAAGAGCTTCAAGAGCGATGCGGAGCTCTTGAAGAGCGTCAATAGGTGAGCGACGAGTTAGTTTAGGATGTTCTTGATGTGAGGAGCGTAGCGTTGGTAATCGAGGAGCACAGCGTTCGTAATCTCGTCGCTCCACCTTCGTAATCTCGTCACTCCGCTCTTCGCTAGTTTAGAATAACAAGAAACAATGCACAAGAAACGACGCACTCACAATTCTATTTAACCCCAATTCCAATTCTATCCCCGATCTCCTCGCAGGCTTGCCACCGTCGTCAAGAAGGAAAGGGAACAAATAAATGCCGAGAAGGAGAAGGAAGACCAACCAACCCAACCAACCCTTTATAAGACAGACACGGGTTCTAACCCTTCTCACGAAACGGCGACGAAAACAAATAAGAAGACTAAGAAGAAGAAGAGGGTGAGACCGGACCTCCCGCTTCACACTCCACCCCGATCACCCCCCGAAGAAGGGGAAGTGGTGGCTGCGCCAATATTGGCATCTACGAGGTCGGACACGTCGGAGTCCTCCTTCCAAAGCTGCAATAGCAGTCTGCCCCCCACTCGGCCCACGTCCTCGGAAATGCCCGAGAGCAAGTCGGGGAATGTTAATGTCAAAGAAAAGGGAAGAACGACGCCGTTGCCCAACAACGGTTGGTTCAACGCTTCTGACGGGGGGGGTGAGAAAGACGCCAAGGTGTATCAGAATCTGACAGTGGAGGTGGACAACAACGGGAAGAAGGAGAAGTCGAACGGAGGAAAGAAAGAGAAGGAGAAGGAGAAGGAGAAGGTGAGAATACGATATGAATATTGAGGCTTTCTTCGCTACTCGTTTCTAACACAACACACGCAGGAGAAAAACAACCTCCCGCCGCTCTTCTCGCCAATCAAGCAAAGCAAGAAAGGGGGGAAACAAGAACCGCTGCCGTCGTACAACTCGTCGAATTACGCGGAAGCGCCGCCGCCTTACACTCCGGAGAATTACCAGCCAAAGTCCGTCCCAGGTGAGACACTGCGAGGACGAAGCCCAGTGAGGAGCGAAGCGACGTGCTGAGAATGCGACAATTCATTACCGTCGTAATTCGTCTACGCTAGTAGCTCAGTTTCGCTATCTCCATCATTAACACGCTCGCTATGCTCACGCTCGCAGCTTCGCCATCCAATGGCATCTGGGTGCCAGGTGGCGGAGCCGCCACTGCGCCGAGCAGAGAACAGAAAGAAGCCTTCGAAAAGTACGACGCTATGTACCAGAAACGCTCCAATTTATACACGAAGCTCAAGACCAACGCCGTAAAAGCAGCCTGCAGTGGAGGCGGTGGCAGTGGCCTCAGTGGAAGCAGCAGCGGCAGGCGACACACCAGCGTTGGAGGAAGTATTGGGTTCGGCGGTGGAGTTACTGCTGCTAATGGAGGATACGGAACCAGGAACAGCAACAACAGCAAGGTCGCGTTGATGACGAGAAAGATCGAGATGGAGTTCAGCATGCCCACGTTCAGCGGACCCAGCAGAAACTCCTTCTCCTGCAACAGGAACAGCGGGGAGCGGATTCACTCGTCGAAGTTGCAGCTCACCGTTCCTGGGAGCAAATTCAGCAGCTCGATTGGGGGCATGGGTGCCAGGGGGAGGAGGCACACCGCGTTGGGATTCGGGGCGGGATCGTCCGCAAAGGGAGACAGCGGTGTTGGTGCGATGGGGAACAAAAGCTTTGCTGCCCACGTAAACAATGTAAAAGCCAGCAGGCTAAATAAACGCTAAGAATGATAAAAATGTTTTGTTAAGATAAATCCAACGCTTGCATAATCAATTTATGAAAAACAAAAACCAACTTCTCAAAACAAAATCACACTTCCGTACTTATTTTTCACGTTTCGATTTCACTCAGACCCGAACGAATTACGCAGACACACCCGGATACCTATGTTTTAGAATTGCGAATTGTTCGTTGTTACCACTCGTCGCATGGCAGATCATTATCCTTCCCGAGCTGCGCCTCGTATCCCTCGAGCGCTCTTTGAAAGAGTTTCTCAGCTTTCCCATAATTATCCATAATACCATAAATATTCGCAATATTCATTACGGCCATGAGCGCAACAGGGAGGGTCTTCCCTAACATCCTCTCCTTCGGAAGGCTCTCTCGTAATACTCCAGCGCCTTCTCGTAATTCTTTAAACCCACATAAACTGTTCCTAAATTAGCCAACGACGCAAACGTATCCTTGTGATCTTCCCCTATTACCGTCATCTTCTCCGCCAAACACCTCTCAAGAACTTCCTTCGCCTCCTCAAACTGTCCATTCGTCCTCAGCCTACAACCAAGTGAGTTAAGCGTCTCCAAAGTTACAACATTCTCCTCTCCCAACACCCTCTCCATCGTTTTCAACAAATCTCTTAACTTCTCAATTATCTCGCCATCACTCATTCCAGTGCTCATCGTCAAACTATATGTCGCATCGAGCGCCTTCTCACTTTCGTGCCCTAGCTGCTCCTCGTACTCCTCCTTCGCTCGCTCATAGTATCGCCTCGCATCATAAAACCCCCCAACAAAACCACACGCCATCCCCAAAGCCGCACAAGCGTCCCATATCTCAACCTTCTTCGGATCGGCCTTCTTCTTCTGCAGTCGCGTTTTCCACATATGCGACAGTCTAGAAACTGTCGATCTCCTCCACATAAACCTTAAAGAATTAGGTGTTCGTGCCTTCGCAAATTGCCCAGAACTAACATCGAATCTTATCCCGAACACACTTTAAAAGCTTGGTGATGCTGTCTTCGTAGACTGCTCCAAGCTAGTCCCCTCCAACATTGACGTTAGCAACACCAACGCGGTAATCGCCCACCTTCGCAAAAAGCAGCAGCAAGACGCTAGGGCAAGGATGGTTCAACAGAGGCAGGAGAGGAAGGAGAGCGGAGCGGAGACGAGGGCTAACAAATAAATAAAAATGTTTTGTTAAGACAAATCCACGCTAACTTTTGTTAAACTCTCTCTGCCCCATTAAAATCTTCGTAAATAACCAAACCTTCATTCATCTCTCGTTCCTTAAAAACGTTAATAACTTAGGCAGCGACCTTGGCCTCGGCGAGTGCGTCGACTCCGGGCAAGACCTTGCCCTCGAGGAGCTCGAGGGAGGCTCCTCCTCCGGTGGAGATGTGGCTCATCTTGTCGGCCTTGCCGGACTTCTCGACGGCGGCGACGGAGTCACCTGAGGCGAGCGAAGCGAGCCGAGGAGGAGGGGAGGGGGGTTTTAATATTAATTGCTCGTCACGACACACGCTCCTCACTAACTCGTACCTCCTCCGATGATGGTGCAGGCACCCTTGGCAGTGATCTCCTCAAGAGTGTCAACGATGGCAAAGGTTCCCTTGGCGAAAGCGTCCATCTCGAAGACTCCCATAGGTCCGTTCCAGATGACGGTCTTGCAGTCGGACAAGGCCGCGGAGATCTCCTTGGTCGCCTCGGGGCCGTTGTCGAGGCCCATCCAGCCGTCGGGGATGGCGTCCTGCTTGACGATCTGGGTGTTGGCGTCGGCGGCGAAGTTGTCGGCGACGACAATGTCGCAGGGGAGGATGAGCTGCTTTCCGGTGGCCTCGGCCTTGGCCATGACCTGCCGGCGAGCGAACGAGCGAAGCGAGCAGAGGCGCGAAGCGACGAGTTAGTTTAGAATGTTCTAAATGAGAGGAGCGAAGCGACGAGGCCGAGCGTAGTGAGGACGAAGATATTTTCCCGCTCGGACGAAATCCGTGTCTCCCCGCTCCGGACTTCCTACTAACTACTAACACGGCTCGCTTCATTTCGCCGCTTCGCTCGTCGTTGTATTTTGTTTTCATAATCTCGTCGCTCCGCTCCTCGCTAGAGTTGGGATGCGAATGAATTATGAATGCGGGGCTTGTTTTTTTCGCCTCACCTTCTTGGCAGTCTCGACGAAATCGTCCTCGACCAAACTACTTCCGACATTCAATCCCTTGGCCTTCAAGAATGTGAAAACCATACCTCCTCCGATGATAACCTTGTCGCACTTGTCGAGGAGGGTTTCGAGGACGGTGATCTGTGGGTGGGGGGCGAACGAGTGAAGCGACGAGTTAGTTAAGAATGTTCTTGAAGGAAGGAGCGTAGCGGCGAGGCTGAGCGAAGCGAGGATGTGTAGACGGACTATAAAATCGTCGCTTCGCTCCTCGCTGTCGTCGCTTCGCTCCTTAAATCGTCTCACCTTGGAGGAGACCTTACTTCCACCAACAATGGCGGCCATGGGCTTCTCTCCTTTGTTGACGGCTCCGTCCAAATATTCGAGCTCCTTAGCGAGGAGGAAGCCGGCAACGGAAGGGGAGAGGTGCTTGGTGACGCCCTCGGTGGAAGCGTGCGCGCGGTGGGCGGTTCCGAAGGCGTCGTTGACGAACATGTCGTAGGGGGCGGCGAACTTCTTTCCGAATTCGGCGTCGTTCTTGGTCTCCTCCTTGTAGAAGCGAGTGTTCTCGAGGAGGACTGCAACGAGCGAAGCGAGTCGCATAAAGATAGATTTTTACGGGTTAGAATTACGGAGCGACGAAATCGGCTTGAGCGTTTAGCAACTAGAGCTAGTAGGGTGGGTGAATTACGAAAATGAATGTCACTCGCTGCTTCTCACCGACGTCGCCGTTGGAGGCGGAGTCCGCCATGGCCTGGACGGCGTCGCCGATGCAGTCGGGAGCGAGCTTGACCTCCTTTCCGAGGAGCTCACTCATCCTAGCAGCACAAGGAGCGAGGGAGAACTTGTCCTCAGGTCCGTCCTTAGGGCGGCCAAGGTGAGAGCAAGCGAAAACCTGAGCTCCCTTACTGACGAGGTACTCAATGGTGGGCATGGAGGCGCGGATGCGGGTGTCGTCGGTGATGGTGGAACCGTCGAGGGGGACGTTGAGGTCGCACCTATAAACGAGGAGATGGGTTAGAACGAGGAGATGGCGTTCGTCTTCTTCTTCTTCTTCTTGGTCGCGAGACAATCCTCCCAACTCCAACAACAAAATTCAACTCACCTAATCAACACCTTTTTGCCCTTAAGCTCGGAATCGGAAAGATCGGCGACGTTCATCTTGGCCTCGAGGTCGGTGGAGAAGCGGGTGGGGGTGAGGGTACGGGGCGCGAAGGCTGCGGAGGAAAAAAGGATGTTAGACGGGAATTTTGGGGGTGGGGGGGACAGGGTTTTTTTATGTGGGGTGATTGGGCATAATAAGGGGTAGGAAGTGGCGATAAAACTTCCGACACGTTCATAACGTGCGATATTTGCCATGATTTAACCGCCGGGCACGTGGCACCGCACGATGAGGTGTTATCCTTTAACAGGTTAAAAACGGGAGAGATGGCGTGAGAATATCGGCTTACCAGTAGGCTGAAAAGCATTCGCGGATGCTAGAAGGAGGCAGGTGATGGCAGCGGAGAATTTCATGATTTTTGATGGATTGATCGGATTGTGGATGAATTCCTGGATTTTGATTTGTTATCGTTGATTTTCTCTTTGAATACGCAAGCAGCAGTAACCAAATCGGAGTTGCATTTATAGATCAAGCTGGGTTCTAAACCAACATGTCACAGCGTCGAAAAGCGTTACTTCTAATCGATGTTCAGGTGCGTCAATTCTTCCGCACGTGGTCGTTAAGGAAAATCTAGCGCATCGATCAAACGATCGCTCATCAAAACTAGCATCACCTCCCACTCAAACTCACCCCAGCCCACCGCAGAAAGCTTTTTGGGGCCCCGCCAACCACGCCGCAACCTCCTCCTTCCCGCACCTCCCCACCAACGTCACCAAGCTTCTCTCAACCTCCCGCTCCTGCCCCCACACCTCCGTAATCCACATCCACGCCGCTTACATAAATGCGCCCTGGCTCAAAGCCTTCGGAAAATTAAACCCTCAATTTAGTCCTAGTATGGAGACATATGCTAATAATCCTGCGATTGATTTCGCGAGTCCGATTGAGGTACGAATCGCTATGAATACGAATTGCTATGAATACGAATTAATTTACACCACACTCGACGACTCGCTACGCTCATCGTAGGGGGAGATTATAATCGGTAAACCAACATTCGATGGTTTTCAGAATACGAATTTAGAGGAGACTTTAAAAGATCTCGATGTAGAGGAAGTTCATTGCGCGGGTTTAGTAACGTCAGCTTGTGTTTTGATGACAGCGCATGGCGCATTTTCGAAGGGATGGGATGTTAGTTTGGTAGAGGACTGCTGTGGGGATAGGAGCGTTGAGAGGCACGAGGTGAGAGAGAGGTTCTAAGATACGAGCTAATTCGTGTTCATAATCTAACGCTTCGCTCCGCTCCACTCTTCTTCTCTTAGGCGTGCTTGGACACGTATGGAGGGTATATGTTTGAGAGGATCAAGATAAACGACGTAGAAAAATAGACTATAATATATGGGGAGGTTGAAGGTTTTTGAGGGAGGTTGTAGGGAGGGCGGAGGAGAGGGAGGGTTGAGGGGGGAGGGGAGGAGGAGGATTTTGAGGGAGTATTGAGAAGTATTGGAGTGTAATTTATTTTGGATGTTTTTTTGGAATGCAAGTTTTGAGGGGCTTGTTTGATTATTTACGCAAGTGATCGAAGAACCTTGCCTTGATCGCACCCGCTGTTCGGCGTCCAAGAACTTTGTTCTCGGTCTCGAGGATCTTCTCCCAATTGTCGCCGTACTTCATCCCCCCCTCTTCAAGACTTCGTCCTCCTCCACCGTCCACGGGACATTGTATTTGATCGGATTCGCTGCCCTCAACTCTTCATACTTCTCAGGGTAACACATTCTTCACCTTTTTGACATTCCGAGGCTGCTCCTGAATCTGCGTCACCGCCTTCCTCCTCTTTCCACTCGGACGGCCGAGCTGCTCCGCAGGCGCACTCGCAGCCGGAACAACAACCACCTCGTCTTCGATCCCCTCCTCCTCCCCTCCCTCATCATCGTCGTCCCCAAATTTGAGGGAAGGCCTTTCGCATCGTTTTTTTGTGAGCTACGAACGTCAAGACATTCCCTCCAACCTCCACTCCACTTCTGTAGTGATATGGCCCCGGATAAGCACACCCGTTCCACTGCGGATACGTTAGAAAACGTGAAATATCCAATTCCGTCCAGCCGCCATTCGCGAGCGTTCTCGTCATGTCGGGCTTCATTGGTTGGATGCTGACGCCGGAATTACGCAGGCACCTGCTCACATACATTCCTTTGGACACATTGTTGACTACGATTGCGATTTCGAAGGAGTTTGAGGAGACGATGAGGGATTATATTGGTAGGCGTGTTGAGAGCGGCGAGTTGATTTTTCACCGCGGAGAAGATATAGCATTTGATAGTAATAGATCTGACGAGGAGAAGAGAGCGTTAGGACAAGCGGCGAAGAAGAGGAATAAACTCGTAACGCAATCGATCTTATTTCAAAATCTTCCTCGGGTCGGAGACAACGCCTGCATTCTAGCCCACAATCTCATCGTTGTTGATATTCCCGAGGGCGTTGAGAGGATCGGTGAAGATGCCTTCATGCAATGCAAACGTTTGACTAACATATCTTTCCCGACGACGTTAAGAGTAATTGGCTATCAATACTTCGCCGGTTGCTACAGTCTAGAAAATGTTGATCTCCTCCACACAAACCTCCAAGAATTAGGTCGGGGTGCCTTCGGACGGTGCGGAGAACTAAAATCGATGACGACCCCGGACTCACTTCAAACGCTTGGTCTCGGTGTCTTCTTCGGTTGCTCCGAGCTAGTCCCCTCCAGCATTGACGTCAACGACTTCCATAATGATACGACACGCGAAGTCGTCGCCCACCTCCGCGACGTAAATTAAAAGTAATCAAGAAATTTAGATTTTGTTGTTGTTGTAAATCAAACAATTCTTAAAACGAATCGTTCAATTAATCCCTTCATACACTACACTTCATCCCCTTAAACCTTCGGAACAGCCACAACCTTATCATCCAACGCCGCAACCCCAGGCAAAACCTTCCCCTCCAGCAACTCCAAACTCGCTCCTCCCCCCGTACTAATATGACTCATCTTGTCCGCCTTCCCGCTCTTCTCCACCGCGGCAACCGAATCCCCCCCTCCGATAATCGTGCAAGCGCCGGCAGCGGTTATCTCCTCGAGGACGTCGACCACTGCGAAGGTGCCTTTGGCGAATGCATCATATTCGAACACGCCCATGGGACCGTTCCAGATTACGGTTTTACAGTCGGAGAGGGCGGCGGCGATCTGCACGAGGAGCGAAGCGACGCGAGCGTGTTAGTGGTGAAGATAGCGCTTAGAAATGATCGAGCGAGCAGTGAGGTAAAGGCAGCGGAAACGAGGAGTGGAGCGACGAGCTGAAATATCACGAATAAATTGTCGCTTCGTTCCTCGCTCTGGCTCAACTCGTCGCTTCGCTCCTCGCTCTCACCTCCTTACTAGCCTCAGGTCCATTATCAAGTCCCATCCACCCGTCCGGAATAGCGCCCTGCTTCACAATCTGCGTGTTCGCATCAGCCGCGAATTTATCAGCCACAACAATATCGCTAGGAAGTATAAGCTGTTTACCGGTACTCTCAGCCTTGGCGATGACGGCTTTAGCAGTTTCGATGAAGTCGTCTTCGACGAGGGAGGAGCCTACGGGAAGGCCTTTTGCTTTTAAGAAGGTGAAGACCATGCCGCCGCCGATTATTACTTTGTCGCATTTATCGAGGAGGGTCTCGAGGACGGTGATCTGCGAGGAGCGGCGAGCGTGTTAGTGGTGGAGACTCATTACGACCGTAATTTTAAAATTCCCAGCTCCTCGCTGAGCTTTGCTCCTCATGGCGCCTCACCTTGGAGGAGACCTTGGAACCGCCGACGATGGCGGCCATGGGTCTGGCGGTGGGGGAGGGGTTATTGACGGCGCCGTCGAGGTACTCAAGCTCCTTGGCGAGGAGGAAACCGGCGACGGAAGGTTTGAGGTGCTTCGTGACGCCTTCGGTGGAGGCATGGGCGCGGTGAGCTGATGGTGAGCGGTGAGTGAAGCGAGCCGTGTTAGAAACGAGTAGCAATTTAGCGTCAACGGCGGTGAATGTCTCACCTGTTCCGAACGCATCGTTAACGAACATATCGAACGGCTTCGCGAACTTCTCCCCGAATTCGGGATCGTTCTTTGTCTCCTCCTTGTGGAACCTCGTATTCTCCAACATAACGACGTCGCCGTCTGCGGCGGCCAAAACGATTGAGGTGACGGCTTCGCCTACGCAGTCGGGGGCGAGTTTTACTTCCTGCGACGAACGTAGCGAGTAAGGATGAGGATTGGCGTTAACAAGTTAGAATTGCGTTCTTTTTGTTCGTAGCAAGGAGCTGAGTGATGAGATAGCTTCTTACCTTCTTCAAAAGTTCACCAAGCCTAACAGCCACAGGCGCCAAGCTCAGGCTAGGGTCGGGACCGTCCTTGGGGCGGCCGAGGTGGGAGCAGGCGAAGACGCGGGCGCCGTTGGAAGTAAGGTACTCGATTGTGGGGAGGGAGGCGCGAATCCTAGTGTCGTCCGTAATATTGGTTCCATCGAGGGGGACGTTCAGATCGCAGCGGAGGAGGACCTTCTTGCCCTGGGGTGTGGGGGAGCGCGGGGTTAGTATGTGGGGCACCGGAACGTCGTAGATAAGGCGTCGTGATGCTCATCACTTTGTTTTCCCATAAAATCTATGGATTGGACGCTTGAAGGCTATTTGGCCAAACCAAAACTGGATACATGTCATCATGTTTACCTTCAGATCAGCCTCAACTAGGTCAGCGACGTTTTGCTTTGACATCGCGAGAAAGAAAGATTTTGGCCCCAACTATTTTCAAGGAATTTTACCCAAAGTCAATCCATAAATGTAAGGCTAAAAACGCATAAATAACGTGATCTACGTACAATAATACTTTCTAAATGCCCAAAGCGAAGACGGTTTCTCCCCTTCCCCGCCGCATTAACTTAATCCAATTCGCCCTCGACGGCCCTCCCGCCGCTAAGAACGTCCAAGCTTTGAGGCCAAATAATAACACAATCAGATCACCGCTCGTGTTTGAAAATACCTACATCGGAAATATATACCCCAAAAATGTCCTCAACAATGAAATATATTGGTTCCGCTTGCGGGAAAACACGCATTTAGTTCTCAATCTTCTCCCCGCCGTTTTTCTTCCCTCCAATCTTTCCTCATCCTCCCAAACTTAATCACCGGAACTTAAAAATTCCCATACCCATACCCCGCCCCCCACCGCCAATCATTACCCGCATTTTCCAAACACCCGCCCGCCATCGCCGTATTTTTTGGCACATATCGGCACAAAACCCCCACACCTGTCCCAACCCTCGTTTTTTCGTTCCCTCCAACCACCATTATATAAATAAACGACTGACCCCAACCCCCCCCTCCCCTAAAACCCAACAGAAAATTACTAATAATCATGTTCGAAGCTCGCCTTACTAACGGTTCCATCCTGAAGAAGCTCCTCGAAGCTCTTAAGGACCTCGTCACTGATGCCAACATTGACTGCTCCGAGGAGGGTCTTTCCATCCAGGCCATGGACTCCTCCCACGTGTCCCTCTGCGCCGTCGCCCTCCGCTCTGACGGCTTCGACCACTTCCGTTGCGACCGCAACATCTCGCTCGGCTTCAACTCCCAGAACCTGGGCAAGATCCTCAAGTGCGCCGACAACACTGACATGATCACCCTCAAGGCCGAGGACTCCGCGGACAACCTCACACTCATGTTCGAGTCCAAGAACCAGGACAGGATCAGCGACTTCGAGCTCAAGCTCATGGACATCGACGCCGACCACCTGGGCATCCCGGACACTGAGGTGAGAGCCTGCGAGGACGCCGCTTTCGTTGCTTCTCATTTCTAACTCGTTTTTCACCAATCTTCATGCGACCCGCTTCGCTCGTCGCAGTACAAGACCACCATCCGCATGCCCTCTAACGAATTCAAGCGCATCATCACCGACCTCCAGGTCCTCGGAGACACCTGCACCATTGCCGTCACCAAGGAGGGAGTCCGCTTCTCCGTCACCGGAGACCTCGGCACGGGAAACGTCCTCGTCCGATCCACCAATGGAGTCGACAAGGAGGAGGAAGAGGTGAGAACACAAATTATCGCGTCACTCCTAGCATCATATAAGCACACTCTAACTCGTCGTCGCTTCGCTCCTCGTTGAATTTTTACAGGCCGTTGTCATCGACATGGAGGAGCCCGTCGAGCTCACCTTCGCCCTCCGCTACTTGAACTTCTTCACCAAGGCCACCAACCTCGGCCCCTCCGTCGTCATCTCCATGTCCCCCGACGTTCCCGTCGTCGTCGAGTACCCCATCGAGCAGATCGGCCACATCAAGTACTACCTCGCCCCCAAGATCGACGACGCTGACGAGTAAACGCGAAGTTGTTGTGATAGTATAATCCATGGCACCGTTATATCTCAATGGTGTTGGCTAAACTAAACAGAAAAAAAACCAATAGGGCGGAGCGCAAGCCACAATCTTTTAATTAAAAACATGTTGTGTAGCAATATTTACTTTTTTACATGTGATGTTAGTCTCTCGTTGCGTCCCCGTCTTTTGGTGTGTGATGATTGTTTAGCGATGAACGTTTCAGGAAAGGGAGGCGTCTTTTTACCCCTATCAATACGCAGGCAGAATTGGCTTCTTTTCGCGTGGTTATCCCGACGGATGGAGGACGAATGAGTTGCCTGCCCACAGATTTGCCTGCATGCCAAAATCCACTTTCGCCAAAAGTCAACACCTTTTTTATTAACGTCTTTAGAGCTTATTTTAAGAAGCAATCGAGGATATTCAAGTTATATTTGATTCGACGAAGTAAGTTACAATATCGTATCTATCGCGAAAAAGATGTATTGCATCGTCTAACCCCTGCCCCCACGCTGCCCTGCCCTGCCCACCATCTGCCCCCCCCCCAGCATAATCGGGGAGGGTCTCACGCCGCTGGCCGGCTCCATTCACATGGAATCTGGGACCCCCCCAAACCGAACCAATCTGTGATACAGAATTTCTCAAAAGAGGAGCTGCTTGCTCGCCTACTTGCTGAGATGCAGGCGAAGGTGAGGTCAAAGGGAAAGGGGGTTACCCGTCTACACCAACTCAACCAGCTCTAACAATACTTCGCTATCGCAGAATGCAACTGAAAAGAAGTCCACACTTGTCATCTCGGAACTCAACGAGCTCCAGTCCAAGCGCTCAAAGGAGGCCGCCACTAGGCCCCTCGACCCTGAAGACGACACCGTGATCGTAGGTGACAACGACGTACTGCGAAAAATCACCACCACCACCAACTGCAGCTCTAGCGCCAAGATCCACGAAGAGCCGAAAATGTTTCTCGAGGCCATCATGAGCGACCATACTATGTACAGCAAGCTGCTATTCCAAAATGTCGTCAAGGAAGAGCGGTCGAGCAATGCCGAGGATGTCGCCGTCGTTGTCGTCTACTGGAGCTTCATGGTCAATAAGGCGATGTCGTGCGATCTCCTCCTTCGCCTGAATGTGGAGATAGACGGCGAAGAGATTAGAATCGGTGTCGCTTCTATCGACGAATAAGGTAAGTTCTAATGAGCGGCATTCAACTCATACAGTTTTCTCTAACCCGTCTCAACCCTTCAGAACTCGCGACGATGGCGCCCGCTGAGCTACTAGCTATGTCACCGAGCCCAGACTTTGCATTATTTACTTTGCCGCTCTTACCAACAACCTTAGTTGTCCGGCGTTGGCTAGTATTACATTTACTGACTTCTCTAACCTTGACCTGAGCTGAGAATGTGAACGACGTCTGCCCCAACGGGAGCGGTTGAAGTAGTATTGTCCCCTTGCTGAGGTGTAGTCGGCGCTTTTTAGTGGCGGTCGGGTGCGGGTCGGGGTGAAGGTTCGCCCCAAGTTCTGTGCCTAGTTCCTCGACAGAAGTGACGCCAATTCTAATCTCTTCTCCGTCCATCTCTACCGTCCAACGAAGGAGGGGATCGCATGACGACTTCGTCTTGTCGACCATAAAGCTCCAGTAGACAATAACGATGGCGACGGCCTCGGCTTCTGCCTCGCTCGATCGCTCGTCTTTGACGACCTCTTGGAACAGCAGCTTGTCGTCTTTGGCGTAGTTCTCCAGGTGGGCCTTGAGGAACGGTTTAGGCTCTTCGTGGATCTTAGCGCTGAAACTGCAGTTGGTGGTGGTGGTGCGTTTGCTCAGTACGCCGTTGTTGCATACAATAACGGTGTCGTCTTCAGGGTCGAGGGGCCTAGTGGCGGCCTCCTTCTCCGCGCCGAGCTTGGACCGGAGGACGTCTCTCTCTCTATTGGCCTCAGTGAGCTCCGAGATGACCGACGCAAACTTCTGCTTGGTTGTGTTCTGCGACGAGCGCAAGTAACGTATGGATTTAGAACGTTAGATTTCGTTTTTACTTGAACGAGTGCGCCCCCGTTTGCAGTGTCCCCCCCCTTGATTCTCACCTTGTCTTGCATCTCGGCAAGTAGGCGAGCAAGCAATCCCTCTTTTGGGCCAATCGTCCGCATCGATAGGGGTCACACTTCAACTTCCTTTCTTGAAACGTTATTCGCCGAAAGTCTTCCTCCTCAACGCCCTCTCAACAAACTTCACTTCATAAAGCGACGCCAAAACGCAATCGAAAAATGAAACGGAAACTCTCTATAGCTACCACGCTACAACTAATGCCCCATCCTCGCTAACAAGAAAAAAGAAAAGCGCACGTTCAAGTAAAACAAACCCAAAGCCCGCATTTATTTCTTAAAAACCGTTTAATTTTTGAATTCTTGCAATTGCCATGTGTTTTACGGTGTTTTACGTACACCATGACGGGGCCATGAGTAGAAGCTCCCACAATGCTCAAGAGAAATACAATTTGTAATTCTTAAAATCCTAACCCCCCTTCCCCCCACCCACCCCTCTCTACCCTCTGTCTCTTGTTCTTCAATAGTCTATTCAATAGTCACCGATGACTATCAAATCAAGTGTCTAGTAACAAATCCCCCCCCCTCCCCCCTTCTCCCCTCACACTAAAAACTTAACCCCCGCCCCCTCTACTTCGTCATGAACCTCTTATGATGCGCCGGCCTCAAAACCTTAAAACTACACTTCAAATCATCATTAACATGCATCATAGCCCCCGCGTTATCAAACTCCCCGCAATAATTAGGAACGGAAAAAATCGTCACCAAAGACCGGTTCGCTTGGAATTCGTAACCGTCTTCAACGACTTGGTGGGCGCGGCAGATTAGGTCTAAATCGTGTGTTTCGAGGAACTCGTCAACGACGTCGTGGCCGAATGTGTAGCTTACGCCTCGGGCGTTTCGACCCCAGCCGGAGATGGTGGGATCAGGGTCGGCCCAGAGGAGATCGCAGAGGAGACCTTCGTCGGGAACATCTGTTGGGCGAGGGATCTCTAGGATCTGTCCGAGTCTGTGTGCGACGTGAAGAAGAAGAAGGTGAATGCGAAGGACGAATGCGAAGGTAATATTTGTGTTCGTTAGATCATGTAATAAAAGTTCAGCGTCTCTCCCCTCTCCCCCCCCCCTCCCCCCAACAATCAACTCACCTCTCCAAATCCGGACTCAACCCCCCATGCATACACAATATCTTATCCTCAATACACCCTGCAACCGGCATGCAATTAAAGCTGTCCGCAAAAATCCTCCACAACTTAACACTATACCTACGTTTGCATTCATCATAAAAACCGTAGATTCGGTTTAGGGAGGCGCATTCGTGGTTACCGCGGAGGAGGAAGAATTGGTCTGTGATGGAGAAATTGAGAGCGAAGGTTGAGATATGTTAGAAACAATTGCAGAAACAGAATGCAAAACGTTGAGACTGGAGACGGACGACGCGTCTCATCAAAAACAGAATTAACATATTAAAGTCAACGCAGCTGAGTTTCACAGATAATCGCTGAAGCTCAGATCGTCACCTTACCAGGGTATTTTATTTTGTAGCAGAGGAGGAGGGAGATTGTTTCGATGCTTTGTTTCGCTCTGCGTTTGCCCCGTTTTACGTGTTAGGAAAAAAGGAAAGAATTAATGCACGACACTAGAGACATCGAGAATCTTATCTCTTACCGATCAACATAATCCCCCATGAAGATATAATTCCCTTCCGGCGGGAATCCCCCGGTTTCGAACAAACGAAGGAGATCGTAGAACTGACCGTGGGTGTCGCCGCAGACGTGGATGGGAGCGTGGACTTCGAGGAGCATGGGTTGGGAACAGAAGACGTCACGACTTTCGGGTGAGGGGGGAGGGTTAGTAAGTGCTGTTAAACGACAATAAAATATTCACGGATATTTGTGTCTCCCCACCCTCCTCATTCGCACTCCATCTCTCACCTTGTTCTACACAACCAAATAATATCCTCCTCCGGTAAATTAACCTCCGTCCCAGGTTTACTATTCTTAACACTCGTAAGCTTCTCGATTAGATCATCGACGTTAACGTCCGACATGTTACTGTGTGTGACTAACTACTCTTGTGGGAGGTGGGAATGGGAGGAGGAGGAGAGGGGGCAGTGATGGAGAGTAGGATTATTAGGTTAGTTTAATCTATATCCACTTTCTAATAAACACACTCACTCTGAGGTCAAGCGAAGATAAGAAGTGGATGGTATTAAGATCTCCTGTCGAAAGCAAGTAAATTCTAAAAACTTCTATCGTTCAGGGAGAGAGAAAATCAGGGGTATAGCAGGGCAGAGGCTCGCAACCGCTCCGATCGTCTGACGATTAGATATACTGTTAAAATCCTCAAATAACGAAAAAAACGACCGGGGAGGAAGTAAGACGCCAGAAAATATAAGAAGGTTGTAGGAAGAAGGAACGTAGAACGTGTAAGGAGACGTTTGGAGTGTGGTGGTTAAACAAATGCCGATGGATCCACTTTTTGGCAATCGAGTTCATGCCTAAGAATATCAGGGTCGTTTTTTAACGAAAGATAGATAAAATAGATTTAAAAGAGCCTTGCCCTTCTCGCTAATCTTTTACTCTAAGGTAAATGAGGTTGTTCTTGCCCTAGCGAAAAATGTAAATATAAACTCTCCACAACTTTGACACTTACTTTTTCCTCCGTTTGATTTCCATACAAGTTATAGCCACATGTGGAGGTCTGTTAGGGTTATGGTTATGGTTATGGTTATGGTGAAGAAGTTGGAGAGAGGGTTATGGTTATGGTTATGGTTATGGTTATGGTTATGGTTAGGGTTATGGTTAGGGTTAGGGTTATGGTTATGGTTATGGTTATGGTTATGGTGAAGAAGCTGTAGAGTTATGGTTATGGTTATGG
>BLQM01000558.1:0-11522 GCA_012489335.1 Triparma laevis f. inornata | reverse complement strand
AAGATTTAAGTGCTCTCAGCTCTCGCTCTGCCCCAATTCTTTTCCCCCCCCTCCTCCTCCTCACCTCAATCTCATGCTTACTAAGTTCATCATCTCCATTCTCATCATGAATCTCAAACAGCAACCTAATCCTAGCCAGAACGGGCATTTGAGAGGTTAACGCTAGGACAGCGAAACACTCGTGGAGGTCAACGAGCTTGTTGCGGTCGGTGTCGAAACCGGAGAAGATTGCGAGGGTTATACCCGAGTTTCCACCGAAGACTGAGGGGGGGGGGTTTGGGGGGAGGGTTATTGGGAGGGGGTGTTAGTGGAAATGGGGAGAGCATATATGCTGGGCAACACCTCCCAGCATATACCCTTCATATCGTGTTTTATATTGTTGTAAATGTTCTATCCCTTTTAAGGCCTTTTAAAGCCTTTTAAGGCTCACCATTCCTAAACTCCTTTAACCCCACCCCCGGACAATCTAGCATCCCCGCCCTGAACCTTTTAAGGCAACGAGTTATATAATCTCGGTCGCAGTTTACGAAGGCTTTGAGGGAAGGGAGGAATTGAGCATGACAAGAGGAGCCGGAGTCGGAGAGGAGGGAGTCGGAGAGGTACTGAGGAGGGTGAGAGGGGTAAGAGGGGTTTCGTGGAACTGGTATGAGGATTGTATTGGGATTTGGGGAGAGGACGAAGTGGGGAGTGTGTTGAAAATAAGGTTAGGGGAATGTGGTTTACCTTCCCGATGGAGCCGCCCATGTATGTTGGCCGTGTGTGTCCTGGTAGAGCGTCAAAACTGTCTAGAGATTCTATCTGCTAAAATGCTGCTAAATCCACTGCTGATCTTGACCCTATATAAAATACGATAGCCACGAGCAAGCCCTTTCACCACCATCTGCTCTCGTCCACAATATCTCCCCCCCCCTTTCCTAACCCTCTCTTCGCTCAAGCTGTGAAAGACTTTTCCCTCCCCTCCTTTTCGAGTTCGTGCCATAACCAACATAGTTTTAACTCCAAGAATCTCACTAAAAACGCTACAACACCGACCACTACCTATTCTCCCTATGAGAGCGTCAACTATGTCTCCCCGGGTTTTCCTCCTGCTATTGTTATTCGTACGAAACGGTGAGTCCTGTACTATCCCCCATTTCATCCTCGTCTCTCACTTACCCTCATAATTTAATTTCCTTTCCTCCTCCCAACAGTCCACGCATGCCACAACCTGTGTCACGGAAACGGCATGTGTAACATCCACTCGATCTGCGAGTGTGACCCTGGGTTTTCTGGACCTGACTGTTCAGAGAAACTATGTCCAACAGGTGAGATTGAGACTCGACGATAATAACGATAATACAACGAGCCAATTTTCGTAATCTAACAAAACGAATACCATCCACCAC
Organism: Triparma laevis f. inornata; assembly: GCA_012489335.1. NCBI lineage: Eukaryota > Bolidophyceae > Parmales > Triparmaceae > Triparma > Triparma laevis. Next base: position 10,137 of record BLQM01000558.1, on the reverse strand, counting down.
CGACACAGCCTACGCCTGGGCGGACACTCCCGACGCCAATGGCAACGCTCACAACCTTGCTGAATGTTCAAACCGCGGTACCTGCGACTACACAACCGGTCTCTGTACCTGTCAATCCGGCTTCGGCGGCGGAGCCTGCTCAATCCTTAAGTGCGATAACGACTGTAACAATCACGGACAGTGTATGAGCATGAAAGAAGCCGCTTTGCAGTTTAATGGGTTTTCATTGAATAGAAGTGTTAGTTATAATTTATGGGACTCTGAGCAGATTCATGGGTGTGTGTGTGATCATGGATGGGAGGGGCATGCTTGTACTGAACAGGTGTGTGAGAAGGGAGATGATCCAAGGACGAATGTGGGGGTTGACGAGGTTGTTAAATTGTATTGTGAGTGTCCGACGAGTTGTACGGGGAATTTGGTTTTGAGGTATAAGACGAATACTTTTATTTTGAGTCATGAGGCGACGGCGAGTCAGTTTGCGAAGCAGCTTATGGCGTTGGCGTACAGTAAATCAGGTGAGGTGGAATTGGGGTTGGAAAGTTGGGATTGGGTTTATCACTATTTATCTAACGCACGCTCGTTTTCAGACTCCTCGGTCTACTCCCAGGGCGCGCCTGTGCAGGTGGCGTACTCTGCTGGGACTTCGGTGTGCAGCAACGGAGGGACTACCAGCAGCATCACGTTCAAGAAGGAGAGCGGGGCGCTGCCTAGCATGGACATCATGGTCAACCAGCTCTCCAGCGGAGGCGGGGCGGTCGTGGCCAGCTTCAAAACCACGCAGACCTTGACTTGCGTGTGTTCTGGGGCTTGCGGAGGTGAGTGCGAGGAGTGAACGATGACAACGAGGAACGAAGCGACGAGTACGTGGAGCTCGAGCGACAAAATTGCGCCGCTCTCGCTCCTCGCATTAAGAACATTCAGAACTAACTCGTCGTCGCTTCGCTCCTCGGCTCGCTTCGCTCGCCGCTCGTCGCAGGATCGTTTTTGCTCAGCATGGACGGAATTGATACTAGTGACATTGCCTTCAACGCCAATGCGGCTACCCTACAGACCACCCTCCAGAACCTGTACGCCAGCATCAACACCGCGGTCACCGTGAACACCGTGGCGACGACCTTTAGTGCGGGGGCGGTGGTCTGTCAGGACAGTTCCACCGTCGTCTCCACGATTGTGTTCAGCACGGACTCCGGCAACCTTCCCACGCTGAGCGTAATTGCTTCGATTACAGACGCCACTGTCATGGCTCCGAACGCGATGTCCGTCGCTCACGCCAACCGCGGCAGTAAGGACTCATTGCTCTGCAACGGCATAGGGACGTGCAAGTACGACACCGGGAAGTGCGACTGTGGAGACTACTACACGTTCGAGGACGCCTTTGGAGGGTGCGGTAGACCCATCATCAACACGAGCGCCTGGGTCGGCGTCGAAACTTGCCCAGGTGTGGTCCTGCAGAGCGATCTGACGCTGGCGGTGGACAAGCCCATCAGCGAGAAGCGACTGTACTTCGCCATGGGCAGCAACAAAACCAACACCGGGCTTCACTACTATGCGACAGGGGGGACGTTTGATTTAGTCCCGCCGACTCTATTCAATTTGACCAACATGACCGCGGGGTCGGTGGCCTTGGATCTTAGTGAGGGTTTTGTTTACTTTGTGGACAAGCTAGAAGGAAGGTGAGAGGGGGGAAGGGGAGCGGCGAGCGAAGCGAGCCGAGGAGCGAAGCGACGAGTTAGTTTATAATGTTCTTAATGCGAGGAGCGAATCGACGAATTGAACGAGAGTTTCAATAGGACTCTCGTTTTTGAAGAGCCTCCTCGCTGTATTTATGACGCCTTCGTAATCTCGTCACTCCACTCCTCGCTAGTTTATAATGTTCTTAATGCTCGAATGCTCGTCGCTTCGCTCCTCGAACTCGCTATGAATTTAACTAACTCGACCCTACGTTACGCTTTGCAGGATCGACCGAGTTCAAATGTACAACGTGACCAAAGACAAGCCTTACAAGCACCCGTACTCTGGAGATCTCGAGTTTACCCGTCAGAGGTTCGCTCCCGACGGAGGATCCGCGCCTTACGGACTGGCCCTGGATCTGCGGTGGCATAAGAGGTACGCGTACTGGACCGTGCCGAGTGCGAACTACGAGCCAAGCTTCAAGACCTACGGCGACCCAACCTATAGTTACGAGGACAACCCGGCCAGTGGGGGCAAGATAAGGCGGTGCGCCCTCGATAAGGGGGCGGCGCACCTTTGCACCGTTGAGGACTTGACCACTGTCATCGAGGCCCAGGTGGGAGAGCTGCGAAACCCCAGGGGCATCGCACTGGACCAACGAGACCGTGGCGGACGGCAAGGTGAGAACACAGCGAGGATCGAAGCGACGAGCTGGGAATGCTTTAATTCCGTTCATTATTCGGCTGCGCTAGTATCACCAGTCTAGATATCGACGCCACTATCACCACTACGTAATTCTAACTCGTCAACGCCAATCTTCATGCGATACGCTCGTCGCAGGTGTTCACGGCCAATTTAGACGGAACCTCAGCGGCGCTGCTCATCAGCCAGAACTTGACCGACCCCTACAGCATCGCTCTGGACCTGGTCAACAGCCAAATCTACATCGGCGACAGGCGAGATCACGCCACCCAAAATTACGGCGCCGTGGGACGGGTCAACATGGGAAACACCACCATCAGCTGGTGAGTTACAACAAGTGCGATGAGCGAAGCGACGAGCATTAAGAACCACTTTTCACTAGCGAGGAGCGGAGCGCTACGAGGAGGCTCTTCGGAAACACCGCTCATATTGAAACTCTCGCCCAATTCGTCGCTTCGTTCTCAGCTTGCTTCGCTCGCCGCTTCTCGCATTAAGAATATTCAAAACTAACTCGTCGCTTCGCTCCTCGCTCGGGTTTCGTCCTCGGCTCGCTTCGCTTGCCGCTCGTCGCAGGATCGTCAGGTGGATCAACGCCGGGAGCAGCCCCTACGACAGGGTCAGGAACCCGGACTACTTGGCGCTGGACATGGACGAAGGCAGAATTGTTTTCACGGATACATTGAACAGGAAAATATACTGGGCGAGTATGACGGAGCCCTGGAAGAGGACGGGGGTTTTTACTGGCGTCCATATTGTGGAGAACCCTCAGGGCATCGCGTACGACCATGGCCACGGGTACCCCGACGCTAGTACGCCGTACTACGACTGCTACGGCCACGGCACTTGTGGCGGCTTTGCTAGCAACTTCAAGTGCACATGTGACGATGGTTATTTTGGGAACTGCAACAACACCATGTGTCCCCAGGGGCCGGCCTGGTGAGTCAGGGGGGAGGAGCGAAATGACGAGTTGCGCTGGCGGACTTATTCTCCTCGTTTTCGCTATCTCCACCACTAACACGCTCGCCACACCTCACCTCACAGGTTCGACGAGGCAGTCACTGAGAACAACGCGCACAGGATGGCCGAGTGCAGCAATCGTGGAACGTGCATCCGTCGGACGGGAGAGTGCAAGTGCCAGGAGGGATTTTCCGGGGGCGCGTGCGAGCGCTTGGACTGCCCGGTTTCGGTGGACCCGTTTACGAGCGAGGAGTTGGAGTGCAGCGGAAGAGGAACGTGCCAGAGCGTTGAATTGATGGGCTTCCACAGGAGGAACCACTTGGGTGAGCCGGCGCCGATTGATTACAGCTACCACGCGCAGACGAACAAGGTGAGCGCGAATTTTAGCGAGCTCTTTGTGCGACGTATAAAATTCTTCTAACACGTCGTTGCAGAGCTCGAACCAGCTATGGGACGCGCAAATGCTTCAAGGGTGCGTGTGCGACGTGTACTGGTACACTGACGGCATCTGGACGCACAATTTGAGCGACCCAATGGGCTACGATTGCAGCTACACGAGCTGCCCGTTCGGCGATAATCCAAACAGGCCGAAGACGAACACTACCCTGATTCAGAAATTTGAGATGCAGGCGCTCAGGTGCACTGCGAGCGCGGGAAGCTTCAGAATCGGATTCAAGGGTTACTGGAGCAACGTGTTGCCGTTCAATGTTGGGGTGGTGGACTTGGAGAAGGAACTGCAGAGCATGAGAACGTTCGGGAACATCAGCGTGACGTACAACCAGGGAGACGTCATGTGCATGGCGGGGGGAAACAACATCGCCAACGTCACCTTCTACAGCGAGCTGGGCCAGCAGCCTTTGATAAAGGGGGACAGTGAGTTGTTGAGGGGCGGAACGATCGAAGTGGTGCAGCACGTCAAGGGAGACAAGGAGAACGAGCAGTGTAGCAACTCGGGCATCTGCGACAGGACCACGGGACAGTGCCAATGCTTCAACGGATACAGCAGTAGCGACGGCAACGGGTTTGCGGGGCTGAGGAACGACTGCGGATACTTCGGAGACAGTCGAGCAGCGGCGTGGGGAGAGAATGCGTGGTACGGCATGGAATAGAAGATTGGGTGGGGATGGGGTTTGGGGGCGGACGGGGGGATGGTATTGGATAGGTGGTTTGTAAGATAGTATTAGGGGAGTGGAAGTGTATTCTTTAGCATATCAAAATGACGGGAATTTAAAACTGTCTAAAATTTAACTCTTAATTCTCTCTTCCTCTCTCTCTCTCTCTCTCTCTCCCTCTTTTTCTTCTTTAAAACTCCCTCCCCCCCTCCCTCCCTCTCTTGAACGTACCAGGAATAGCTTAATTTGACTTAACCGTCGGGCGCGATGGTCGCAGCAGTAGACGTCGCAGAGGTGGCAGTTGATCCTCTGTCGTGCTTGATGTGCTTCGCACGCTGCTTGATCTTGGTAACGAGCAGAGTCTGCGCGGCGACGATCTCGGGAATGTGGATCGTCATCCAGAAGATGAACGTAGAAGTGGAGGAGCCTTGAGTCATGCCCATCAGGTTGGCGACTAGGCCGAGGACCACGACCACGGCGCAGCTGATGGCCTGAATGCAGCACAGCTTGATCATCTTTCCAAGCGGATTATCTCCCAACTCCTTCGCCAGCGTGAAACCGAAGGTGGACGAGTACAAGAGCAGAATAATGATCAAAAGCATTAGGAAATTAACCAATATATTAAGCATAGTAATCCCCGCAGCAACTCCGAGAATATAAAGCGGTACAAGCCCTACAACCATAAATATCTTAATCATATTAATCCTCTTATCCATCTTCTCCTGAGCTTTATGATTAACTTTCTTCATAGTAGCAGCTTGAGTAGCTAATCTCTTCCAAGTAGATGCGAGGAAAAAGTACGCGGACATCCAGAGAAGTTGAGGGATTTTTAGTAATATACCTTCAAGAACTACGCCACCCCATACGACGGAACCGTGGCGGCCGGGGATTATTAGGATGTACCATATAAAACGTAATAGGCAGGCCCAGAATACTAGGAGGACTATTTTCTCCATTGAACTTAAATGAGAGTCTTTTTCCCTTTTTGCTTTCATTTCTACGAAGAAAATGAAGGAGAGACGAATGAGGTATAAGTGGCAGAGTGCGGAGATGATTAGCCATATGTAGAAAATGTCACCGAAATCGTCAATGCAGGTTTCGCCGACTTCACGGCAGATGCAGGAAGAATAGAATGTGTTGCAGGTTTCAGGTGCGGTTGTTATATTATTGGATTGGATCCTGCGATGAATCTCATTGTGTAAGAAATAGGCGTTGTCTCAGAAAACGACACCACCGTTGAGGGCGGAGACAACGTTGAGGGCGGAGACTAAGATGAATCTCGCCAATCAACGACAGTAGGATCAGCTGAAGTAAGAGGATCAATTTCGCTACAGGTCGGGCAGAATGACTCTCATTTTCCACTGATTTTTTTATCGGAGAGATTCTAAAGAAAAGGAGAGGAGACGTAAGAGTAGAGTAGTATAGTGTTAGACGGTTGTATACTTTTTTTAAGGTAAGTTGTTGAGGGGAAGTGCGCTGATGTGGAATCGCACCTCTGGACAGATGTTGCCGTCTTTGCAGGTTGCCCAGGCCCGGACCGTGGTGAGAGTGAGTAGGGTTAAGACTAAACGGACAAACATGTTTATCGGATAAGGATGATCTGATGGACTAGAATTGGAATTGAGAATGCGGATAAGAGGGGGGATAGGTTGGGGGGGAGAGCTATTTAGTTGGACGGACGTTGTGTGAAGTTTTGAGGTTGTGAAGAACGTTAATGGACTCTCTCTACAGGGGGACTCCTCTACAAAGGATTTCTGCTAGTTGATTTTCCAGCAGTGATGTCGTCAACCTCGATGGAGGGAGCCAACCCTCAATTTCACCTTTCCACTGATTGCTCTTTTCATCGTCACAATTGGAACACTTCCAATTCACTCCCTTTTCTCACAACCACAAATTTCACAGCATTGCCTTCTGCTATCTCTAAAAGAACCGTTATCCTAAAAATTAGGCATGTTTTCAGATCGATCGGCGATCGGCCGCGTGTCCTCCTCCTCCTCCTCCTCCTCCACATCCCTCCTAGCCCTAACATTAATCCTCCTCCTAATAACCTCAATCAACGCTGGATGGATCGACGAAGATACGCCTAGATCGGCTTATACGGTTGTCGTTCCTCATGCGAAGCAGTATTGGGCGCCGAAGGTGAGAAACTGCGAGAGTGGGATTCAGGAGATGGAGAGGAATGTTGGTTATGGCAAACGTTGGAACCGTTTCAACGTTGGACGTTGTTCATCTTTATTCGCATTCATATCTAACACAGCTTCGCTTCACTCACCGCTTCGCTCACTCACTGCTCACCGCTCCTTGCAGCACACGAAAGAACCTCCACACGATGACGAAACCTGGTCTCCTACAGAAAGTCCTACAATGACACCAACAGTCGCTTCAAATTCCCCTTCCTCCCCTCCAACTCCTTCCCCAACCTACACCCCAACCTCAACTCCAACCCCTGACCCTCTCCCTTTCTCAAATTTTGATTTAACAATGTCAGACGAATTCAATACAAACGGTAGGACTTTCAAAGACGGCGATGATCCGATGTGGACGGCGATCGATAAGAATGATTATACGAATAACGCGTTGCATTATTATGATGAGGGGTGGGCGGGAACGGGGGAGGGGAGTTTGAATATTAGAACTAGGTGAGAAAGTCTCGAATTAATATTCTCCATTGGATTAGTTCCGTTTCCTAAAAAAAATTATATTATTCTAACACGTTTAAATCGGCTTTATCAGCGCCACCAAAACGAGCATAGTAGGCTTCAACGATATAACCCTTAAAAAAGTCCACGAAACCAAAAACTTCAAATCAGCAATGCTCCAATCCTGGAATAAATTCTGTTTCACCGGCGGCCTAATAGAATCAGAAGTAATGTGCGAAGCCGCAAGGAGCGAAGCGACGAGCTGAGAATACGATATGAGTGGTCACTGCGAGTATCCATATCATTCGCATTTCATATTTATACTAACTCGTCGCGTTTGCTCCTCGGCTCGCTTCACTCGCTGGCTCGTCGCAGCCTCCCCGGTAAACACGACATAGGGGGTCTATGGCCCGCTTTCTGGATATTAGGTAATTTAGCTAGGCATACTTATGTGGGTAGTTCTAATAATATTTGGCCTTGGAGTCAGAGTAAATGCGTTGAAGAGCATGTGGATAGCCAGAAGTTGAGGTGAGAATGCTGCGAGAAGTCGAACGCGACGAGCTGGGAATACGACAATTACGATTGAAATGAGGCTGTGCTATAAGATTCAGTGTCAAAACCAACTCCTATCAACGCTACGTAATTCTAACTCGTTGATTCCAATCTTCATGCGACTCGCTACGCTCGTCGCAGCGCGTGTTTGAAGACGGGGCATTTTGGGATGGAGGAAGGGGTGGGTCGGGGTGCGCCTGAGATTGATATTTTTGAGGTTCAACCTGGTGCGAATTTGACGTTATTACGCGTGGCGATTAATACTTATTCTAACCAAACCCGCTTCGAACTTCACCGCAAGGCCCGGTTAAACACAACACTGATCAATTCGGTCTAATGTCAGTCGGTCAACCCTTCGCCTCTCACTCCCTCCAAATCGCTCCCGGTAAATCCTCCAAACGCCCCGGCCCAGGAAACTGGCCCGGTCCCGGTGAATGGTATGAAAAACCCAAGTTAAAATTCGGACCCGAAACGTGCATGAACATCGCTTTCTACGGTACATACAATCACTTCGCCGACGCTCCATCTACTACTTACGATTACTGGAGTGACGCAATAAGTCAAAACCGTCAACTAGGTTCAAAGCATTTCACTGGACTACATAAATTCAAATTACACTGGGAGCCTCCTTCAATTAAACACGGTGACGGGTTTATTAACTGGTATTTAGACGACGAATTAATTCTAGGGATTAACGGGACGAGTTTGAAGGAACCTGAAGGGGCGGAGATACCGAGTGAACCGAGTTATGTGTTGGTTAATACGGCGATTAGTAAGGATTGGGGGTTTCCGAAGACTTGCCCGGAGGGGTGTGGGTGTAAGGAGTATGATTGTGAATCGGTTGAGGTGAGAGAGAGGAACGAGGCGCGAAGCGAAAACATTAAAACCTCTTAACTAACTCGTCCTCGCACTCGCTCGTAGTGGGAAAAAACTTGCGGCTTCAGCCCTGGATTCTGTGACATGCTCAAAAGCACCGAGGAAGGCCACTCAGAACCAGGTACGAAGTTGCGAGGTTAGAAGCGACGAGCTGTAAATACGATACTTGCGCTAGTGCAAGGAGCTAAGCGACGAGTATTATAGAATGAACATCATATACTAACTCGTCTTTTCGCTCTCGGACTTCGTCCTCGGGTCCTCGCCACGCTCGTCGCAGGAGCCAACTACAAGATCAACTTCATAAGGCTCTACCAGGACAAGGACAACCCGGTTCACAAGGTCGGATGCAGCACACCGGAGAGGCCGACGAGGAAGTGGATCGAGGGGAACGCTAAGAGCTACATGAAGGAGGGAGACGCGGCTCCGTTGAAGAAGGTGCCGAGAGGAGGGGGAAAGTGCACGGGAGCGGACAATGAGGATTTGAGGAACATTTGCGGAGGGTTGAGCTTCGGGCTGTGCAAGAACGGGGGGTGTTTGTGCCAGCCGGGGAGGACGGGACCGTACTGTCTGAGCAACGACGGGTTCGACGACGTTATTTGGGACATTCAGGACAAGGTGAAGGATTTAGGTTTGACTGCGCCTTTAGTCACGGCGCCGTTTGTGATTTTGATTGGGATGGTGGTTGTGGTGGTGGCAGCGGTGGTGTGGGAAGGGAGGCAGAGAAGGAGGAAGAGGTTGGGGTACGAGCAAATACGATTGGACGAGAAGGGAGGGGGAGTATTATGAGTATGAGGTGGTATGAGGAGACGTAGGATTATTTTAACACCAGATTTTGATTTATGAACGCTTTATTTTTGCTTTAGTTCCTCTTGGAGCGACGCTTCCGCCGTTTACAATGATTGTCCAGGCGGCAGTGATTGCTAGGGTTAGCAACCACTGCCAAGGTTCAGATAGAGTGACGAAACCTCGCTCCCCCCAACCGAAGAGGGCGCGCATGGAACAGTACTCTCCCGTTGCCCAGCCACGCAGGCTCATGCCATAAGAGAAAACCGCGGGAATATCTTTTTGGAGGAAGAAATGACCAGCCCATGCACTCAAGTAGTAGAGAGGCGGAGCGTAGGTTAGGTTGCGGATTCTCCCGACAGATTTGATGCCAGTTATTGCGGAAGCGATGGATAAAATTGCCAAGCACATACCAGCTGCATGCAAGACGTTGGAGAGGAGGTTTGTGTGGTGGGATTCGTATACGAGGCAAAGAGCTTCAAGGGGAGCGTCTCTGTCCACGTCGTCGTTACCTTTGAGGGCAAACTTCTTAGCATCTTGTCCATGTAGTAGACCTATGATCTCGGCGCCGGAGATCTGGGCTATGTACATCCAGGCGTAGGCGAGAAGGATGTCGGACATTATTGTTTGCAGGGTCGTGTTTGCAGTAGGCCAAAGACGAATTTGCGTAGATTGTTAGCGCTATTTAACTGTTGAAAAGTCGGTAGGAAGGGGTGACAAGAAAAAGTAGTGTTTTGCGTGGGATGATTGATATGATTCGATTATCAGGCCTAATTAAAACAAAATTTCCTGAAAGCTAAAACCTTAGTGAGAGTTTCATTCGGCGTTGGATTAGTTTATATTGT
>BLQM01000557.1:0-18088 GCA_012489335.1 Triparma laevis f. inornata | reverse complement strand
CCCCCCAGTTCGGAATCCAGTTCGTGCCCAAGCTGCAAAACATCGACAGGGACGATCTTCTCGAGGCCGCCTCGGAGTGGGAGCGAAAAAACGAGGACGTGTTTTTGGTCACTGCGACCGTGGAGATCACGCCCTGTGCGGAAACCGAAGACGACGAGACCTCGGAGGACGACGAGACAGACCCCAACAACATAGATATAGACATAGATATAGAAACCCCCGACACAACAACAAACGGAGCCCCTCCCAAAACCACGAAATGTCATGTACTGTCTGCAATCACAGCCACTGGCGAGGTCCTGTACGCTTCCTCCTCCAAGCCCCTCCACCTCGTCGACCTGAACGACGATCGCGCCAGGTGAGACTATTACGCAGCGAGTATCAATCATCAGAAAACTTTCTATTCTAACTCGCTATGCTCGTACTGTACGCTCGCGCAGAATCCTCCCCGCCTCTTCTCTCTGGTCCCTGCCCGAAAAGTACAAGACGTCCCTAACCCAGTCGCTACCTAGAGTCAATGCCAACCCGCTCATCCTCGGCCACTTTGAGAAGGAGGACATCCTCGAGAAGAAGAAGAAGCGGAACAAGAAGAAAAAGAAAAAAGCAGCGGAAACAACTCAGAAGCATCCAAACGTGGCGATCCTGCATTTGGACTCGGGGCTGGCCGTTTTTGCGTTGAAGACCGGTAGAAGATTAACACACCTCCCCCTGCCAGAACCCCCACCATCAACTCCCGCCTTCGTGTACTCCGACCTCAATTCCGACGGCACGCCCGAGCTTATAACCATAGACAGCGAAGGTGAGAGAGAGAGAGAGAAAGAGAGAGAAGAGAAGCGCAAAAAAATACTTAGAGCAATTCATTCTAACTCCTCGTCAGGCGTCCTCGACGTGAAGACGGCCTACAATGGACAACCCGCCACCGCTTTATTCAACGTGTCGGTGGCGCAGTCCGGCGCCAGCAGCAAGTCGCAGAGGAATGCCGTTTCGGACGACTCGTACATCTACGTCGAGGGGCCCTCGGTGTACACGACCACGCTGAACGGGGTTGTGTCGCGGGTCGAGAAGCGAAAGAAGAGCTGGGTGAGCGCCAGGGGAGGTAAGAAAATTTAGTGAGGAGCGAAGCCCTAATTCCGTGTAACTCTCATTTTCCTAACACTGCTCGCTGTGGCTATCCTCGCGCAGCCTCCTGGTACAAACAAAACGACCAAAACCCCTCCCTCCAAAGAATAACCTCCTTTGACGCGAACTACATCATGGTCACTGGAGAGACGGACATATCCTTGCTGAATAAGTACAACGGAAAGGAGGTCGGACGGCTCAGGCTGCCGCAGACGATTACCGAGACGCCCGTGGTCGTCGATTTTGACGAGGACGGACAGTTCGACATCATTGTTTCCACTCCCGACGCCGTCTGGGGGTACAGGATCAAGCTGAACTCGAAATGGAACCCCATGAACATCATCGTCGGGGGCCTCCTGCTCCTCATGCTCGTAGTAGTGTGGGCCGTAGAATCAGGGACGTTCAGCGACGACTTCTACGAAAGCAAAAGTAAGCCGAACCAAGCCGTTATCGTCAGGTCGACCGACCTAGACACCTACGAGCTCAAGATGATCAAGCGGGCCAACGCCAACGCTGAAGCGAATGTGGAGAAGAAGAATAAAAACGTGAAGCGTTGATTTTTTTATAAAAAAAACTCCAACTATGCTATCCCCTGCGCCATCTTTTTCATTCCCTTTTGCTCTCTCTTGATGTTGATCTCCTTGAGCCTCTGCTGCCTGCTGTGCATGTCCACGACCATCTCCACAATGTCACCACTCAAACACGCCACCGCCTCGCTGAACGTAATGTGGTTGTTGTTGTGAGGGTCGGCGGTGTGCAGCAAAGTTTGCATGTCGGCTTCTGAACGAACGACCTTGGCGTTCTTCCCCTTGCCGGTCAATTTACCAATGACGCTGCACAGCATCCTGAACTCCTCTTCATTGATGATCCCGTTGTTGTCCTTGTCGACCTCGTAGAACCTGTCCCGGAACTTGGTCAAGAAGCGATCGTGACCGAGAAGCTGGAAGTCCAAGAGGACCTTCACGAAGTCCGCGTAAGGCATCTTGCTGTTCAAGTCTTGGTCGATTCCGGACTGCGAGAAGAAGTTCGAGTTAGTAAATTTTTGCTTTTGTCCAACGAGGATGTGGAGCGAGAGGTTACATCCTCGGATGCATCGCTCTCGCTCCTTACATCAAGAACAACTCGTCGCATCGCTCCTCATCTCACCTTGGCCCTCGGCTGCCTCTTTGCGGCCTCCTTCAGCTCCTTGATCCTCAAACCGTTGTACTTCCTGGCCGCGTCCGCCAGCATGACTCCCAACGCGGTGGCGTCGTCTTCGTTGTACATGTACTGTATGATGTCGGTCCACTCCTCCACCGCAATCACCCCCCCCTCGATGTTCTCCGCCAAAGAGTGAATGAAGTCGTCGGGTTTTCTGACGTGCTTTGCCTTCAAATGAACCCGGAGCAAATCCATCACGGTGTCCTTCAATTGCTTCTGAACGAAGCGGAACTCCTCGTCGATCTCATTCCTTAAAATTTTCCCAAACACGGCTACCGTGTTCTCCTGCAGATGGAAGGAGTTCACGGCCTTGATGACCGCGCTTGCATTGTCCACAATCAAGCTCCTGAGCCCGTAGCGCTGGTTCAAGAACGTGTACATGTGCTGCTCCATGGTCTCCCGCGGGAGTTTTGAGGCGGCGCACTTTTTGTCGTATTTCTCCTTGCTCGCGTAGAGCTCCTCGATGAACGCCAACAGTTGCTTCAGCGTCAAATTCCTAATGGTCTGCTCTGCCTCGACGAGCTGAGTATTCTGCAGGTTTCCCCCCCCGCTCTCCTCCTTCTTTTCGTCGCGAATGGGCGGCGGCGGAAGCGCCAGCATGGAGTTGTTGTTGTCGTCGTCCTGTCTTATTGTCCCCCGGTAGTTCTGTCCCCCGATCACCACTGCCCTCTTCACGGCCCCAGTTGAGCTCAACTCCGCTCTCATGTTCTCGTTCTCTGCCGTAATTTTTTTCAGTTGTTTCCTCAGTTTCATCATCTCGGACTGGTTTACCTGGGGAAAGAAGGGGGGGGGAGGGGGAGGGAGGAGGGGAGGGGGAGAGTTAGTTTAATTTTTCTTGATACATGCGAGGAGCGAGAGGGATACATGCGAGGAGCGAGAGCGGCACATCCTCGTCGCTTCGCTCCTCGTTGTCGTCGTTCGCTCCTCGTCACCGTTGTCCTCGCTCACCTTCGCCTCACTCTCTAGCATTTCAGCCGCCTCTAACAATTGTCCCGTCTCGTCCTCGCTCCTCTCCAACTCCAACCTCATCTCCTCCAACTCCTCCACCAACTCATCAACCCTCTCCCCCCCCCTAACCTCCGTCGCCTCCACCGTATCCTTAACAATCTCAGGTACAAGCTGAAACAACCCCGTATGAATCCCTCTAATCTTCTTTAATACCTCTCCCAACCTCTGATCCACCGTCTCACTATACCCCAGAACCTCCTGAAAGCGTATATCATACATTCCATGTTTCGCCATTAACCCCTCCGTTCTTCTTTCATAGCTCTCGGATAATTTATTACGACGATCTTTCAAACGGCTAGTAACAGCATCAACGTGTTTGTCGAAAGCTATGGTCATTCTTCTATCATCGGAGGGACTTAAAAGCTTACCATTACTGTAGAGAAGTTTCACGGAGTTGTACAACTCGGAGATTTGAGAGAGGTCGATGTCGGAGGTTGTGTTGCCCCGGCCTGGTCGACCCTGAAGAGGCTGGGAGGATTGGCGATTGGGGTTTTGGTTTTGCGGAGTTTTGCGATGGCCGGGAGTTCTGACGTTGTTTCCGTTTAGGACGTTGAGCTGGGGGATTAGGAGCGGGACAGCAACAGCTATGGGGAGGTTGGGGGTTGAGTGGGTGGGGGGTTGGGGTTAGTAAATGTATTTAATCTTCTGTATGCATATTAAGTGCACATTAAGTGCATATTGTTAGGGTTAATTAACCCTAGTGCATTAACACTAGCATTAGCTCACCTTCCTCCTCATCAATCGTAACGCTCAAACTCCTCAAACCGTCCATGTCAGCAAGCACTCCTGCGCAGTCGACGATGTTGGTCAGGGGATTGCTGGTGAGAGTGAGGGAGGACAGAGAAGTTAGGAGGGACAGGTTTTGGGGGAGTCTGTTTAGGCTATATATATATATATATATATGTATATATGTATGTGTGGGGGGAAGGAGGGGATTTAGGGAGGGTTAGAGAAAAACGGAGTTGACTGGGGTGGGCCTTCTATAAGATTATATTACTTATTCGTGTTAATTCGTTACCCCGCTTACGGCGCTCACCGATTATTCTTCAAACTAAGCGCGGACAACTTCGAACACTTCGAGGCAATGAAAGGGATTAACATTTCCAATTGATCCACCGTGATACCCATGCGATCCAACATCAGGTTGGAGCTACCGGAGTTAGAGGCGACGAAACGTTTCAGGTCGTCAAGCTTCGCCATGGGGGTGCAGTTAGTGGAAGTTTGGAGGTGGGATGTTGGGTATTTTCTCTGGGACAAGTTTATAAGTTTAGAGTGTCTAAGGTAGGTGTTGGGTGGGGTAACGCAGGGTTATGGGGCACTAAAATAACGGGAGCGTACAGGTTCACTATCGGTGTGTCACGCTTGTGCGGGTTTCTTTGAATATGGATGAGATTTTGAGACGGACAGTTCCTGAACTGACCTCTAACTAACACACTGCTTCCTCGCAGACAGGATAGATAAATAGTGATAGCAGTAGTTGTGAAGTATAGAGATAGAGAATGACGTCCCAGAATAACATGTCCATATTTTCCACGGCCTTCTCGGATATACCTCCAGAATCTCCTTACAAATCTCCAAGGTAAGCGTAGTAGGCTCGTGAGAGCTATAGAGTAGAAGGAGCTATGGTAGAAGAAGGGTAGGGGGAACGATTTGATATAATTGAATAATTGTTATAATTGCTATATTTTTTGCATCTTACTAACTCGTCGCTTTGCTCCTTGAATCACAGCTCGCTAGCAGGGAAGAACCGAGAACAGAACTACCCCTTCCTTTCGACAAGCTCTCTACCGCCAACACCCCCCATGTCTCAGCTCAATACCCCCGTTTACTCTCCCAAAACGCACACGTACGAGGCATCGTCTTCGAAGGCTCGACCTAGACCCACCGGTGTTCGCCAAGCTTCTCCTCCAAAGTATACTTCTTCAGGAGGTCGGTTAGTCGACGTAAACTTCATAGCAGCAGCGAAGTTAATCGACAAAGCCCAGTCGAACGTTGAGAGCGCAAGGCTTGAAAACCTCCAAAAGGCTAACAGCATTTCAGAGTTGACTGACCTTTTGAATAAATCGCTTGAAAGGCAGACGCTGTTGGAATCGAGGTTGAAGCAGATGAATATGAAACTTTTAGAAGTGTACGACATGAAAAACGCTAGCACGTTAGAAAAAAGCCAGGCAGTACATGACTGTAGAGTGGCGAAGAGCCACGCTATTGAATACATGAAAAGGAAAGAAGAAGCTGAAAGATTTGTTTCGGAGACATTATCTCATAAAAATCTCGTAACAGCTCAACTCGGTAAATCTCGAAAAGACCTTTCAATTGAAAAACAGAAAAACGCAAAAATGGCACAAGAAGTCATAGACTTAGAAAAAAAAATAAGAGCATTAACAAAATGGGGGGATATGCTAGAATCCTCCAAAACGATCGCAGAACAGGAGAGGGATAAGAGTGTTAAAATTAAGGATGATGTTGAGTTAAATGCTGCGAAGGGGAGGACGAAGGTTGCTATGAAGATGCAAGAGATGGGGGAGAGGTTGGTGGGGTTGGAGAAGGAGAATGAGACTTTGAGGAGGAGGTTGATGGAGGTTACGGATTAAGAAAAATTGTTTTATGTTTTGTGTGATGAGTTTTTTTTAGTTAGTCTATTTCTTCGATGCCTAGGAGTGGGTAGACGGTTTTTAGCTGTTTGAATATGTCGACGTTTCCGCTCTATGCTCCAGTCTAGAAACTGTCGATCTCCTCCGGACAAACCTTCAAGAATTAGGCGACCAAGGATTCGTAGAATTCTCAGAACTAAAATCGATGACGATCCCGGACTCGCTTCAAACGCTTGGAGAGTTTGCCTTCGATAATTGCCTGATGCTAGTTCCCTCTACTGTTGACGTTAGCGAAGACAACAACGACGATCCAACCTCTGAAGTCGTCGCCCACCTCCGCTTCCAACAACTCCTCTCCGGCAACAACTTCCTCAACACCGACGACTTCCGCAGGCTACTCATCCCGTTCATTTCAGACGATACGTTGATGGCGACGAGGGCGGTTTCGAAACCGTGGCTTGCGGTGGCGGACGAGTTTATCAGCGACGGCGTTGAGAGCGGCGCGATGATGGTTCACGATTGGAGAGTCTTCAGTTATGAGGACGTATATGCTCAAAATGAGAGGCGTAAGCTCATAACGCGGGTGATCTTCCTTCTAAATATTACGAAGGTCGGAAATTACGCCTGCATGTACGCCGTCAATCTCGTCGTTGTTGATATCCCTGAGGGCGTTAAGAGGATCGGTGCAGCTGCCTTCCATCACTGCAAAAGTTTGACTACCTTATCTTTCCCTCGGACATTAACATTAATAGGCGAAGCAGCCTTCCGCGATTGCCCCAGTCTAGAAAATATCGATCTCCGCCACACAAACCTTGCAAAATTAAGTGGACTTGCCTTCTACAATTGCTCAGAACTAAAATCGATAACGATCCCGGACTCGCTTCAAACGATTGGTGGCTACGCCTTCAAAAACTGCTCCAAGCTAGTCCCCTCCAGCATCAATATTCACGACAACAACGCGGTAATCGCCGACCTCCGCTCCCACCAACACCCCTCCTAAAAAACAAAAAAACAAAATTCATTTCCACGTCAAAAAACCTTACTTCTTTCCCTTCTTCGATTTCTTATTCTTCTTAACCGCCTTAACCAAATCAACCTCCTCATCGTCGCTATCACTTTCGACCTTTTTCTTCTTCTTCTTCTTCTGTTTCTTCTCCACGACTTTTTCCACAACCTTCTCCTCTTCATCGATCTTCATCTCCTCCTCCACATTCTCCGTAACGACCTTCGTTTCTTCAACCCCAAACTCCCCCCCTCCCAAAACCACAACCTCCTCATCGTCACTCCCCCCTCCATCTCCTTCAACATACTTCCTCATATCCTCTTCCAATTTCCCACCCTTCCTCTTCTTCGTCACGTCCTTCTCCTTACTCCCAATCTTCGCAGCCACATGTCCTATACTATAAGATAACGCCATTTTCCTGTACTCTTCCTCCTCTTTATTCTCCTCCATTTCTTCGGTTAACTCTTCCTCCTCCTCTCCACTTTCCTTAACTTTCTCTTCCTCCTCCTCAAACTTCTTTAAATCCCCTTCCAACCTCCTCCCAACCTCCTCCCCCAACTCCACCCCCCTCTCCACAATCCTCTCCACCCCCATCCCCCCAAAAAAATCAACCAAACAAACTTCCCCATATCCATTAACAATAACCGTACACGTTCCATCAGAATTCAACTCTTCTAAACTCGTACAATCTGTTAAAACCTTATCCTTCTCCTTCTTCGTACTTCCTTTAAACGTACTAAAAGTAATCGATACAGGAGTATGTTGAAGTGGTAAAGGTATCGGTATTTTTTGTTTCGGATTTTGTATAACCGGAACCCCTCTTTGATCAATTTTAATACTCGGCAACAAAAATATTCTCAAACAAGATACTAAAGCATATACACATGAATCAAGTAAACTCCCTTCATCGCATTGTAGAATTATTAAGGAGCAGGAGAGGTTCCATGCGTATCCTCTTTTTATTACGCAGAGGGATGTAGGGTCTAGGAGATGTTTTGAGAGGGTGCTTAATGTAGTCGTTATATGAGATAGATTAGTTGGTTTAGGAGATAGACTGGGTGTAGGTGAAGTTAGGGAGATTGTGATTTTACCGTGGGAGGAGTTTGTGGGGAGGAGAGTGGAGGTGGTGGTGCAGTGAACTTTGGGACCGTGGAGGGTGGAGACGTGGGAGGTTGATTTGGAGTGGGTGCGGGAGAGTTTTAGGGTTTTGGGACGGATGGCATACTGAGGAGGAGGAGGAGGGACGAGGGTTAGAAAGGAGGAGGAGGAAAGATTTAATGATGGAATATTTTAAGCGTTCTTAAGTCACGACCGAGGTAGTACGCGGCGGGCAAGACGTCCAAGCACGGCTTCCACGCGCTCAGCGCATGGTTGCGCTCGTGCGCTCGAAAGGCGGCGAAGCGTCTGCTGTCCAGCAGGCGCGGCAGCGCACCCTCCGCCAGGCTGGCGTCGATGATTCGGCCCAAAGGAGACGGCCCCCACTCGGCAAGCCGCAAGGACGGCGCGCGCTCCAGCCGCCTCGTGAAGCAGCAGCAGCAGGAACTGCGGGGAATGCGGCGTAGCGACAGCTCAGTGCCCGCACTGTGCCTGTGCCGCTTCATCGGCGAGGCGGAGGTGCTTGCAGCGCTCCAGCCGGCCTGCAGAGCATTGCCGCGAGACGGCAGAAGGAAATGCAGATGCAGAAAGCTTCCAGAGGGTGACCTCGGCACTATGAACGACTAGCAGTTAAACTCGGAGAGTCAGCTAAGTAGCGCTGTGCCTGAATTATTGTTCTTACCTGAGAGCGACCATCAAAGCGAATGGGCTTGTCTAGCGTCGCGTTTTTGCGGACTAGCGCGGCCGTACTGGTAGATTGCGATAGATAAGTGGAATGAAGAGGACGGGCTGGGTTGACAGGAGCGGCATTTGATGACATCTCGACGCGGGATGAGGAGAACTTTGCTACAGGAAGGTGAGGGAAGGTTTTCCAGCGATCTGATTGCGTCAGAGTTGCGTTCTTCACGAAGACAGTTAGCCGGATCGTTGTAACTTTTCGTGAACTAATCCGATTAGAGACCGCTAACGTAGCTTTTAATATCTAAAATACGTTCTTTAGTATTGAAATTCCAAGCTTCAAAAATTGCTTGCTTCATCGAAACTAATGCATCTCCTCCTCTTCTTCCTCCTCCTCCTCCTCCTCCTCCTCCTCCTACCCCCCAACTTCGTCCTTCCCCACTCTCTCCCCTCCTCCCCTCCTCCCTCCTTCTCCCCCCCACCTCTATCAATCCACCAAAATCTCCTTCCACGTTCAATTTGCTCAACGATCCTAAACGAAGCTCACTCAATTTGGTCATCATCCTCTCCTCCCTCAAAATCCAACAAACTCTACTCCCTCCAAAACGGTCAAGATGAAGCCCACATAACCTCTCTACCTTCTTACTCTCACCTCTCTTCTTACATAAAAACAAATATCTTCCCTTTAATCCCCTCTCAAAAAAATCAAAAAAATCTTTCGATTAGAGGTGAGGCACCACTCGTCACTCATCGACGGGTTCTCCTCACGGGTTCTCCTCGCTCCAGTCTTAACGAGCTTCGAATCCTGCTAGTAGCAATTCAATTTAACGCCGGCAGTCGCTTTTAGGGCTGGGAATGTGTTACGACGCTTCGTTTGTTATACGGTCGTCGTGACGCAGCGACAGTCTCAACCAACAGTCTCGACGTCGGCGTCGTTACTCGACCACGCTTGCTGCTCAACTGCCCTCGCTGCCCTCGCTGCCCTCGCTGCCCGAGCGACACATCTTAACGTCTATGTCCTATTCTTCGCTACTAACACGACTCTCTTCGCTTATTGCTTGCCTTCACAGACGCGTTAATAATCCAATACAACGCTTCAAAATCCATTTTACCCGGCCAACCTCTCCACGTAGATCGTTCAATCTACACTGTTAATGTAGCGTTAAGTGATGTACATGAATTTAAAGGTGGTGGTACATATTTCGATTATTTGATTGATACATTTCCCTCGATTCACGGAACGGCGACGTCGATGGCTAACAGCTCTAGCAAAAAATCAACCAAGGTGAGAAAAAAGAGGACTGGTCGAGGAGCTGAAACGTTGTTCTAGGTTTTCTGAGTCTCAGCGTTGTTCGTTATTCAGTCTCATGCTAGCGACACGGTCTCAACTGCGCCGTTGCCCGCGTTTTCTGAGACTACGTTCGTTTCTAACGCTGGTCTCGACGTTCGCTCGACAGGTCGACGAGGACGACGGAGTGGTGATTAGGTTGAAGAATGTGGGGGATGGGATAATACATAATTCTGATTTGAGACATGCTGGAGTTGAAGTTCGAGAAGGTGTTAGATGTGCTTTAGTTATATTCATTGATGAAAAGGATAATAGAAGGTTAGAGATAAAAGAGGAAGGTTTAAGATTAAAGAATGAAGGAGATGTTGATAAAGCGATTGTTAAATTTGAGGAGTATTTGAGTTTGAAAGAGGATGGTGAGGGTTATATGTTTTTGGGAACGTTGAAGCTTTTAAATGGTGATATTGATGAAGCGATAGAATATGGTTTAAAATCTGTTGAATTGAGTAAAGGTGATTCAAGGACTTGGAATAATTTAGGGTTAAGTTATAAAGCAAAAGGTGACGTTAATTCGGCGATATCATGTTTTAAAAAATCAATTGAATTATATGAGTTATCGAAAAAATTCGGTGTAAGAGGTGGGAAGGAGGGGGGGAGGGGTAGGTTGAATTTAGGTTTAGAATTAAGTTGGAAAGAGGAATGGAAGGAGACGGTGGAGGTTTTGGAGGGAATTGAGGAGGGGGAGGAGGTTGAGGAGAGGATTTGGGAGGATAGTAGGAAGCTTATTGAATTTTGTAAGAGGAAGATTAATGAATAATGAGGATGAATATGAGGACGATTTTTTGGTTTTTATGAGACCGTGCAGGCACTCGACGACGTACAGGGAGTGTACAGAGAAGCTGAAGGGGAGGAACGAGCCTTGTCCGCTCTGCAGGAAGACTGCAGAAGAAGATTGCGGGGTTTACCTTGGGTAAATGGCAGAGCACGATTGGCGAGCACGGGCTGTGGCCGACGTCGTCGAAGAACCTGACGCAGCTCGCGAGCGGAGAGGGCTTTAACGAGTACTTCCGGAAGCATTTCAATTGGAACGAGGCGGCATACTTGAGGTGGGCATTTGGTTTTGGCGATGCCACCCGTGTTGGTGGAGAAGAAAGTGCGAGGAAAGAAGAAGAAACGGCAGGAGAATAAGAAGAACGATCCGAGGAAACTGGAGATCTTGGACGCTTGTTTGGCGTTGGGCAGGGCGTGTAGTCGTGTTGGGAATTTTGATGATGCGAGGCGATATTATAAGCGAGCGAAGGAGAAGTACGAGGAGCAGCTAGGGCAAGATAGCGAGAAGGCGCTGGGTGCGACGAGTAGTTTGATCTCAGCCACTGCAATGAGTTATGACGAGAAAATCGAGAAGTTCAGGAAATTGGTGAAGCGAATGGAGAGGGCGTTGGGAGAGGAGAATGTTGTAACTTTGCAGGCGCTCAACAATCTTGGTGCTGAGCTGATAGATAATGGGGAATACGAGGAGGCGAAGGAAGTTTGGGAGAGGTGTTTGGCAGGGAGGACGAAGGCATTTGGAGAAGATCACTAGGATACGTGTGGTACGTTGAACAATTTGGGAAACGTTTATCAGAGTTTGGAGAATTACGAGAAGGCATTGGAGTATTACGAGAGAGCTTTGAACGGAAAGGAGACGACGCTGGGGAAGAACCATCCGAGTACGCTCAACACCGTGACAAATATCGCGAATTTTTACGCAAATATGAATGAATATGGGAAAGCCGAGGAGCTGTATGAGAGAGCGCTCGAGGGAAAAGAGGCGCAGCTTGGAAGAGACCACGCAGATACGCAAAGGGCCGCGAAGAACTTCTCGATCTGTCTCGCGAATAGCGAAAACGTCGACAGACGCTACCCACTCTTAGGCGTCGAAAAAGTAGACTAAATAAAACCGCGTCCTCGCTTCGTTCGTCCAACAACCTCGCAAAAAAAGTAAGAATAACCCTAACAACGAAAACATTCTCATGCAAAAACCTTGCTCGTCTCTTTTATATTTTACAACCCTCCGTTCTTCTCCTCATCTTCCCTTGAAGGCCAAGCCCAGTGGAGGGATTCCCCCTCCCTCCTCCTCCCCCTCCTCCTTCTCCTCTCCCACTTCTTCCTCCGCCTCCTCCACTACGTCCTCCACTACCACCCCGTGGCGCTTGTTCTTGATGTAATCCTCGTAGACCTTGTCACCCGCAAATGGTCTGGCTCCGATCAAGTCGACGATGTCGTCGTGGTTGATGGTTTCCTTCTCCATGAGGAGTTCTGCGACCTTGATCAGCTCCTCCTTCTTGCCCTCGAGGAGCTCGAGGGTGCGGGTGTAAGACTCGTCGACCATGACCTTGGCCTGCTCGTCCATGGCTTGGCTGGTTGCGTCGCTGTAGGGGTTGCCTCCGTATGGGTTGGACTCGTCCTTGGGGAAGGAGAGCTGGCCGATGCTTTCGTTCATTCCGTAGACTTGAATCATTTGGTACACCTGAGGATGAAATGTTGGTTAGAGAACAGTTTTGTTGAAGGGAAAGTAGCTATTTGTTGTAACTCACCATGCCCGTAACCCTCCTCAAATCATCGCTAGCTCCCGTAGTAACCTGTCCAAAAACGATCTGCTCCGCCGCCCTCCCTGCCAGCGCCATGCAAATGATATCCTCAATCTCCTTCCTCGTCCTCAAGAAGACTTCCTTGGGGAGGTACTGGGCGAAGCCGAGGGCCCCGTTGCTGCGGCGAGCGAAGCGACAAGTTACGAGTTAGTACGGAATGCTCTAAATGCGAGGAGCGGCGAGCGAAGCGAGCCAGGGAGGGGAGGGGGACATCAACGAGGAATTTCAAATGAGCGAAGTTTTCGAAGAGCCAAAGAGTTCATTTGGACTTGCTCTTCGTTGTATTTATAGCGCCTTCGTAATCTCGTCGCTCCGCTCCTCGCTAGTATAGAATGCTCTAAATGCTCGCCGCTTCGCTCCTCGCACTCGCGCAAATATAATATTCGTATCTCATCTTCCCTCCTCTCCTCACCTCCTAGGAATAATCGTAACCTTCATCAACGGGTCAGCGTGTTCGAGGAACCAGCCCGCGACGGCGTGTCCCGCCTCGTGGTGTGCTACGATCTCCTTCTCCTTCTTGGAGATGAGCTTGTTACTTTCAAGACCTCCGATAACTCGGTCAGACGCCTACACAAGTTTCCGAGTTAGTAAATGACTACGATAGAACTACAAACGTTAATTAATTTCCCTCACCTTCTCAAAGTCAACCATAGCAACAGAATCCGCCTTCCTCCTCGCCGCCTGAATCGCCGCTTCATTGCACATATTCGCGATATCCGCTCCTGTCATCCCCGGCGTAAGTCCCGCCAACCGTCCAGCGTACTCATCAGGTTCACCTTCTAGGTTGATCCCTTTTAGGTGTACTAGAAAGATTTCTTTGCGGCCTTCGATGTCGGGTTTGTCGACGGTTATTTGACGGTCGAAGCGGCCGGGGCGGGTTAGGGCGTTGTCGAGGATGTCGGCGCGGTTGGTGCCGGCGAGGACGACCACGCCGGAGGATTCGGAGAAACCGTCCATTTCAACGAGGAGTTGGTTGAGGGTGTTTTCCCTGTAATTTGGGGAGGGGGTTGAGTTAGAATGGTGGGGGGGGGGGGCAAGGGTTTGTTTTCGCAAGGTTAATTTAATCAACAACTCTCACCTCTCATCGTTCCCCCCCGAAAACCCCCCCTTCCCCCTCTGCCTTCCCACCGCGTCAATCTCATCAATAAAGATAATACTCGGTGCGTTCGCCCTCGCCTCCTTGAACAGGTCCCTGACTCGACTGGGTCCTACTCCGACGAACATTTCGATGAAGTCGGATCCGGAGATGGAGTAGAAGGGGACGGAGGCTTCGCCGGCTACGGCTTTGGCGAGGAGGGTCTTGCCGGTTCCGGGGGGACCGCAGAGGAGGGCGCCTTTGGGGATCTTAGCTCCTGTGAGCGAGCGTGTTTGTTAGTATGATTTTCGTAGTAGAAAAAATAGTGTTTCATCGTTAATCCTCCTCACCCAACTTCGTAAATCGTTCACTATCCTGCAAAAAATCCACAAACTCCATAATCTCCTTCTTCGCCTCCTTGCACCCCGCAACATCCTTAAACGTCGTGGTGATTTCTTCCTTCTTAATTTTTTTGGCGTTGGACTTTCCTATCTTGAAGACGTTGCCCATTCCGCCGCCGGAGCCGCCGCCGGAGGCTCCTCGCATCATTAGGAACCACGCTCCGATAATTAAAGCCGTAGGTGCTAGTTTCATGATTTCTGAGCCCCAGCTTGTTTCGGTTACGTATTGGACGGGGACGAAGTCTAAGATGAGCGAAGCGAGGAGCGGAGGAGGGAATTTGGGGTTTGGGGATTAGGGTGGTGACTTCCTTCGTTAGATTGACTCAAAAACCTTCTAAATTTAGATAAAACCTCCATCCCTCCTTCTCCCTCCTCTCAAATCAAATCTTCTACCCAACCCAAAAATATTCCCCTCGTCCGCGTCGTTCTCACCTTTGGGTTCTATGCCCATTTCACGTTGGGAGACTTCGAGTTTTCTCTCGAACGATTCGACTGAACCGATTGTGAAGAAGAAGGTCGGTTGGATTGAGGAGAAGGGGTTGATTGCGTTGGGTTGGGGCTGTGGGGGTGGGGGGGTGGGGGGAGGAGTCGTGCGAGCGAACGCGGATCGTGTCGAGCGTTAGAGGGTTTTGTGTGTGGGGAAGATAATGAAAATACGACCCGTCTAAAAGCACTCATCTCACCTTACTCCCCCTCTCCTTCTCCCCCACATCCGCGCTCAACTCAATACTCGTCTCATCCCCCCACTGATCCCCCTTCTCCCCTGAAACCTGCAATTTCTGCTCCCCACTCCACCCTCCTCCCCCCGCCCCCCTTGCAGTCTGTAAACTTCTGCTCCCAGGTTTCATAACAACCCTCGCGACGTTTTTATTAGTAACAACAATCCTATCAACTTCACCACTCGGAATTAAAGTGTTCCTAAACTCCGACCAATTTATTTCTCTACCTCCAGCGGTATCTTTAGGACCGTAAAGGTAGGAGAGGAGGGCGGAGGCACCGACGAGGCCGGCGAGGGAGAGGAGGTTGTTCTGAGGGGATTTGTTAATGTTTTTTGAGAAAAGAGTGGTATATGGAGACGTGTTAACGACAAATTATCTTTTTAAACTCTCACCTCATCAGGTTTTCCACCTCCTCCACCTCCCCCACCCTTCGTCTTGCCTCTATTCGCGCTGTTGAATTTTGATTTAAAAAGGTCTTCGGGGGACTTTTTGGAACTTCCCCCGGATTCTCCGGATTCTTTAGAACCTGATTTAGAGGCTGGGAGGGAGGGGGGGGGGAGGAGTTAAATTTTTGATTTAGTTTTTGGGTAGTGAAGTTTAGAGAGTGTCGTTTAGGATGTAAAAGTACATCGTCATCAATCTATTAGCTCCCACAAGGGAGGGCACGGAGGAGACAGAGACCCATGTGAAAGCGTGGCCGTGTGGATGGTTGTCAATACCATTGCCATTGTTGAGGATCTTTCATGCATTGAACATAAGTTCGATCGAATGTACGACAAGCGTGCCTTCGTTTTTAGTAAGACTCACATTTCCTTTTTGGAGCGGCTCCATTTTTAGGATAAAACTTCTCAAAACCTGTGAACCACAGTGAAAGATATATATAGCGAAATAAGTTGTGTTAGTTGAATGTAAATTTGTAGTAGGAGAGGGAGGGGGGAAGGGGGCGGGGATGGTGTAGACTACATTTGGGTACATTTGGGAATGGGACCGCTGACACAGAGTGAAACTTGAGACGAGTCGTTGCCTGTTGTGCACACATACACGATAATTCAACACCAACTGACAGATTTTAGCGGCACAATTCGATTGCTTGAACACATTGTTTGATTGGTGTGACGTGATATACGTATATGGAGGAGAAAATTGGAATGGAAGGTTAGGAATTTCGAGACCTCCGCCCTTTCCTTCTGCCTTGCTCCCCTCCCCTCCTTTCACCGTCGCCATACACTATTATCAATTCAATTGACGTACCTCGAGGGACTTTAGCCCTCCATAGGAGATGCGTTGCTGATCGAAACATCTATGTGTATCGCTAACTAGATTTTTAGTCAAAACTCTTGAAACGGGATTTAGTCTGATTTTATTGAACCCTACACCGCCTTTCCAACCTCACTGACACATTCACGTGCCCCAACACTGAATCAGCTCCCCGTATACACCAAAAAGCGTCTTCAAATCGGTACGTATAAAGTTTAAATTACGATCGTCGATGCTCGATCGTCGCTCGTCCCCCGTCGCTCCCAAAATTCTAACCTCTCCGCTTCCTCCATCCTTCCAGTCCCCCCTCCAACTCTCACCAAAACCAATATTCAATGGATACCTCCCTCTCTCGCATAATCGACTCCCGTCTCCTCACCCGTGAAACAGTTTTCCTCTCTCACTCCCTCCCCACGATCGCTCAAAAACACTCCCAACTTTTGAAGAAAATTGAGGAAGGGGATGGGGAGGAGATTAAGAGGTTAATTGATGAAATGGTTCTGAGTGTTAAGATGTATGCTGTAGAGGTTGGGAAGGTGAGATGTAAGATGACTCCGATGAATGCACTTTTTGCCGTTGCATTTCTTCTTGTGAGGGGTTTTCTGCTGGACGGTTCATTCCTCTGTGCCACTGAGGCCGACAGTAGATTATGGGCGTGCGAGGGGTTGAATGCTGCGTGGGGGGGGGGGGGGGGTCTGCTTGATCGTCGACGCTTGAAGCTCTTGCTGGTTGACCATCTTCTGCAGTGATGAAGAGTTTTTTGTGTGCGACTTTGACGCGGACCGTTCGTCTGTCGTTGACTGGTGTCGTGTTGGCGGGGTAGGCGGGCGGGCTAGGACTCGTGCTCGAGGTTTTCCGACGTCCTCTTTCGTTTGTTGGCGGGTTACGTCTCCTTCGAACGTGTGGCGAAGCGACATCGGTTTCCTCGAGCCGACTGTTTTCTCTGTCGCTACGTTCTTACGCACATATTTTACACACGGCGTATTCCCTAACACGAAATTCTCGTTGATCACAGGTACAAAGAGTTAATGACGGTATATCAGAGGAGATAAAATCGCTGAAAGATTCAGCAGCAAGCTACTCAAAACGCGGTCAAAAAACCTCCGAAGGTAAATAAACGCCCACCTCTCTTTTTTCATTCCAACGTTCGTTACTAACAGATTCAATCCTTCTTCTTAGAAATAAAATCCCTCCGTGCATCCTTAACCTCCGAACGTGAAATTCGAAGGCAAAAAGAGGAATACGAAGTTTTAGCATCCGTGATTAATCAAGAAGGAGCAGGAGGAAAGGCGATGGAGGAGGAGATTAGGAGAGGTCAAGAAGAGATTAGAGACGTTGAAGAGAGTCGTACGGATTTGGATAACGAGGTTAGGGAGAAGGAGAAGGCGTTCCAACTCTTATTAGGAGGGATTTTTGATTTGAAGAGGATGTTGGGGGAGGAGGAAGGGGGGGAGGTGGAGGTACGAAGTCGCGAGGAGCGAAGCGACGAGCTACTAATGCGATATTCGAGGTCGTAATTGAGCTATGCTGCAATTCTCAGTGTCTAAGTGGACGCCACTTTCATCGCTACTCTATTCTAACACGTAAACGACAATCTTCGTGCGACTCGCTACGCTCGTCGCAGATTGATGAGACGAAGAAGGTGGAGGATATGGTGGTGGAGGAGGAGGGGGAGGAGGAGGGAGAAGAGGAGGGGGAGGAGGAGGGGGAAGAAGGGGAAGAAGGGGAGGAAGGGGAGGAAGGAGAGGAAGGGGAGGAAGGGGAGGAGGGGGAAGAAGGAGAGGACATGCAAACGAAATAATTTTTAATTCGTTAAAAATAAAACGAGGATTTTTTTGCTCTTAAAAAAGGAACATTTTACAGAATAGAAACAAATAAAGGTTATGGTTATGGTTATGGTTATGGGTTATGGGTTATGGGTTAAGGTTAGGGTTATGGTTATGGTTATGGTTATGGTTATGGTTATGGTTATGGTTATGGTTATGGTGAAGAAGTTGAAGAGAGGGTTAGGGTTAGGGTTATGG
>BLQM01000556.1:0-20626 GCA_012489335.1 Triparma laevis f. inornata | reverse complement strand
CCCAGGATCGCCGAGGAGGCCGAGGGTGAGGCTGTTGAGGAGGCTCGCGGCTGCCTCTTCCTCTTGGTGTTTATGCTCTTGGTATTTCTTTATATTTTCTTCCTCTTTCACGCACTGCGGGGGTTATGTGTGGGGGTTAGTAAATGAAGATGAGCGGTTGGGTGTATTTTTTGCCGTCTCACCTCCTCCGTAATCCAACTAATAGTCTTACAAACCTCCCCAACAAACTCCTTCACAATGAACTTCGGCTCTGCGATGGGAGGAGGGGGGAGCGAAGCGACGAGTTAGTTTAGAGTGTTCTTGATGCGAGGAGCGAGAGCGATACAATGTCTCGTCGCTCGAGTGATAAACCTTCATCGCTTCGCTCCTCGTTGTCCTCTCCATTTCTCACCCCCACTATTAGTAAAAGCAAAAAGCTCATTACTCATAACCCCCCCCACATTCTTCCTCGTGCACATCTGCAGTACATTCAGCGCTTTCGTCATATTCCTGTTGGCGCGCGCGTTTTTAAGGTCGCGCATTAGTTCGCGGATGAAGGCCCAGTTGTAGCGGGAACCGATTTCATCTGTTACAGTACGTTGCCACCAGTCTCGTCCTATTGATGAAGAGCGACGCGTAGCGAGCGAGCGTAGCGAGAATATTTGGGTAAATTATTGAATACGTAAAGCTTTCGCACTCAAATAAATGAACCTTTCTCACCTTGAGACTCATCCAACTTCCTCGTCTTAACCAACCAATCCTCATAATCTTTCGCCCTAAAAATCTCCCCCCTCATCCTCCTATGCGTCCCACTCTGAAACACAAACTCCATCAACCTAATAACCAACCTCAATATCGTGTACATAACTAATTCAATAAGGATTTGAAAGTAAGTTAAGAAGAGGATAGGCCATCTGAGGATTTTCCCGGACAGACCGTGGGTTATTCCAGGAATTATTGTTAAAATTAGTAGGAATATTAAGTAGATTGAGAGGGAACGTAGGATGAGGATGGGCATGCCGATGTTGGCTTGGAGGACGTCGAGGATCCAGGTTTTCCAGGTTGAGAGGGCGTCGATTTTGGAGATTAGGATGGGGGAGAGGGAGTCGAGGTTTATCGATTTTAGGGTTGAGGAGGTTGTGGAGGAGAGGGTTAAAAGGTATTGGGTGGGCTGTTGGAGGTTGGTTTGGGCATTGGTTGCGGCGCTGGCGGCGCTGGTTTTTAGGAGGGCAGCATTGGTTTTTAAGGCGCCGAGGAGGGCTTCGATGGAGTCGAGCTCGAGGAGATTAGTGGTTGCGGAAGGGGTGGGCTTGTGGGTGAGGACAGAGTTCAGGAGGGAGGAGAGGGGAGGGTAGAACGTGGACAGCGTGGAGGAGGCTGCGAGTAGGGCGTGGTGAGCAAAGCGGGCGGCGAGCGAAGTGAGTAGCGAGCGAAGCGAGCGAGTGTGTTAGAATGGAGTAGGAGAGCAGAGGAGAGAAGATGAGAGGGGTGTCGAACTTGATTTCGCGCGAGATCTCCATCTTCGTACTCGAGCAGCACATACTAGTGCTCAAAGACGATCGCTCGTCGATCGCTCCATCTCCTCACCTTTGCACGCTAAATGCACGCTATCGCAGTACGCTGTGCCCATCCACGTTGAAATAAAATTGGACGCAGCGTCAGCGCTGCAGGTGGCTGAGCAATCCATGGTGACGAAAGTGGTGACAAAAATCTGTCCGGCCGGCGATGATCCTCGATGTTTTGTTTTGGCGAAAAACCTTCCTGTGAGACCGTAAAATATCTGAGACTCCGATAATGGGCAATTTGGTATTGTATCTAGTACAGAAAGCCGATAGTGCGATGGATGACTACTTTTAGTGGAGAAAATGCAGCAGAAACACGATGCCGATTTTTTTCCCGAAAATTGATCATCAGCAACACTGCTCCGCCAATATGATATACACGGTCATATTTGTTGCGATACTGATTGTTGGTTTCCTACCTCTCCATAGTGGGTTTAACACTGTCGCATTCCCGACACGTTTAGGAAGTTTCTCAGCACTTCGATCCTCATCAGAAATGGAAGCCGAATCATCCGATCTAAACTCAATCAAATCGATCCTCTACCGCGCCGCCGACACAAAACAGACCGATGGCGCAACAGTCATCTCCAATCTTCTGAGTGCTGAGAAGCTCGTTAAATCCGAAACGAAAAAACGCGCCGCCGACGATTTCGACGTCACCTCAGAGTTGCGCAAAAACCTCGCAGGAACTTGGCGGTTGATCTTCACAACCGGAACCTTAAAAACACAGCAAGCACTCAATACGAAAATCAATTACTTCCCTTTAACAGGTGAGAAGCCGCTCTTCTTCTAAACGTTCCGTTTCAAGACTACTCAGCCTAACGTAATCGTTGTTCGCTATCTCGTAGCTCGTCAATCGTTTACTGAATCAGGTTCAATAACGAATTCAATTTACCTCGGCTCAAAATTCAACGCGTTCAAATTCTCTGGAAAATACGATCTCGTTTATTTATCAAACGGTGTAATCCGAGTTGAATTTGATTTCGAGAAATTGAGATTACTTGATTTATTCGATATTACTTTAGGTAGTGGAGCTTTGGAAGTTGGTGAGAAAACTGGACTTGGTAGTGGAACGGGTATTAAAAAAGATGATGGAAAGAAAAAGGCGTTTTTTAATTGGTGTATAGCAGATGAGAAGATAGCTACGGCGAGAGGAGGTGGAGGTGGTATAGCTCTTTGGAAACGAGAATAAATGAAACACCCAAAACCACGTTATTTTATCATCACAAACAACAATTTCTAGTTTACACGACCTGCGCGCCACTAACTTATACTACTTGCTAAATTTGCCTGCTCCTTCTTATACTTTAACATCATAATTTTATCGGCCTTACTCTCCTCCTTCAAATCCAACCTCGCCAAGGCCACCTGATCCTGTTTGGTCCTACCTCCTGCTCCGAAGGGATCGTAGTTTCTTTCCTTTTTACTGAACTTTTCCTTGAAGGCTATCGCCCCTTTACGGGTGTCGGGTAAGCTCTCTTTTGTTATTGGCTTGCTCTTCCAACAGGGGACGATGTCAACTGGGCAGGTCCTCTTGGGGTTGACCTCCTCTGGCTTCACTGCTACGTTGACGAAGTTCTTCAGCCTCTCCAATTCGTTTCGGGCGTCCAGCATCCTCTTCTTCTCTATCCCCCTGCGAGCGTTCTCCTGCAGTTCCTTCCGCCGCTTCATTTCCTGGAGGAGCGTTTCGTTGGTGCACGCTCCGACGGTCTGGGTCCTCTTTTGCCTTTCGATATTGTGGCCTTCGGCCCTTCTGAACTTCTGGTGGACGTCTTGGTCGTATATCTCCCTCATGCGCTGCCTCTTGGCTATATCTTCCTCCCTTGCCTTTTGCACCAGTTTCTCCTTCCGGACCTTTGCGACTTCGATCGTTTTCTCTCTGCGCGAGCCGTGTTAGTTGACAAACCATAAAGTGAACACTAACACACGTTCAAACTTTCATATTCATATCCTAGTCGCTTCGCTCCTCGCCCATCCCCCCCTCACCTATCCGCACGCTCCTCCTTGGGGATCTCGTTCATGCTCGGAACCAGCCCGGACTCCTTGGCCGTGAAGTAGAACCTCTTTAAATGCTCCAAAAATCGGTCGTGCCAGCGCATCTCGTACCTAATCACGTAGACCCCGTCCTGGTCGTAAATCGGGATCTTGCCCATCCTCGCCGCCACGCCTTTCACTTCGTACTCCTCGTTGCCGTGAACGAACTCGTCAAAGTTCAGACGGTTGTCAAAGTGCAACGCGCCCGTCTCGTTCCACTCGTCCTCGGCACAAGTAAAATACAGGCTCTCGTCCTTGATGAACTCGAAGACTTCCTGGTTGCTGTACCTGCGAGGAGCAGCGAGCGGAGCGAGCCGAGGACGAAGCCAGAGCGAGGAAAGCGACGAGTTAGAATGAGTAGTGATTCGTAAGTCAGCGAGGAGTACAAGGAACGGTCACTTCGCTCCGAGTACGAGGAACGGTCAATTCGTTCCGAGTACTAGGAACGGTCAATTCGCTCCGAGTACAAGGAACGGTCACTTCGCTCCTCGCCAGTAGTAGTAGTAGTAGTAGTAGTGGTGGTGATTCGTTGTCAGCTCGTCTCTTCGCTCCTCGCAATTTCTCACCCGCTCGGGTTCTGGTACATCTCCTTCTCCGTCCATCGAAAGTTCCACTTGGGCGGGAAGAGGTCGAAAGGGTTTTGGATGACATCAACCTGCTTGATGTAGTCCAGGAGCGTGGCGAACTCCAGCGGGAGGGCCCTAAGCATGTTGTGGTGCAAGTCAAGCTTTTGCAGGCACGTGAACATATCGATGCTCGTGGGCAGGTATTCCAAGCTATTGCTGGACAAATTCAGCTCCCGCAACTTGACTAGGTCGCAAAGATGCATGGGGAACACTTTGATGTTGTTGCCGGAGCAGTCGAGCTGCCTCAACGCCTGTAAGTACATCATGCTCTGCGGAACGGCCGGCAATATGTTGTGGCTCATGTTGAGCTCCTCCAGGCACTCCAAGGCTCCGAAGCTCATGGGCAACCCCTCGATCTTGTTGTGAGACATGTTGAGCGTCCTGAGCGCCCTCAGCAACCCGAACTCTGCAGGAAGCTCGGCGTCGAGCCTGTTGTTGCTCACGTCGAAGTTCTGAAGCGACACGAGAGCTCCAATTTCCGGGGGAAGTTCAGTGAGCCAATTCGTTCGTAGGTTGAGCTCCTGCAGAGACGTTAGCATGCCGAACTCGGCCGGTATGGCCTCGATCTGGTTCATTGGCGCATCGAAACTCTGCAAACTTATCATTTCGCCGATTTCGGGAGAAATTCTCCTTATCCTATTGTTCTTCAGCTGCATGTCCATCACGCTGGTCCAGCCCTTGACGCAGTCGGGAACTTCCTGCAGCCAGTTGTCGTTCATTTTGAAGATCTCCAGCTTCTCCATGTGCCTCATGCTCTCGGGCAGCACCTGGATCTGGTTGACTCCAAAGTTCACGTGCTGCGCCTTGTACAGGTTGCCGATGCCGTCCGGCAGGTGCGTGATGGCGTTGTTGCTCAAATCCAGCTTCTCGATGGAGGTCAGGTTGCTGAACTCCTCGGGGAGCTCCCTGAGTTTGTTGCTGCTCAAGTTGCAAAACTCGAGCTGCTGGAGCTCTCCGATGCCGTGCCCCAAGTGGTTGATCTTGTTGCTGTGCAGAATCAAGTACCTGAGCGGGTACATGTTTTCGATCTGGTCCGGGATCACTTCGAGCTTGTTCCTGCTCGCGTCGAGGTGGACCATATCGTGCATGTACTCAATCTCCTTGGGGAGCTCTCGAATGTCGTTGTTGTCGATGAGCCAGATCTGGAGGCTCCCGCAGTTGGCGATTTCTTTGGGGATCTTCATGACCCTGTTGTGGCTCATGTTGAAGCTGCGAGCGACGAGTTAGTATGAAGTTATTATTAAGCCCCTCAATATCCCCCAGCCTCACCTGCGCAGCGTGTTCAGATTGAAGAGAAAGTTACTCTCTGGGAGCTCCACCAACTTGTTGCCCGAAAGGTCCAGTATAACCAAGTTTGAGAGCTTCGCCTGGGCATCCGCGGAGACGTACATTTCGGGCGGGATGACTCTCCAGCCCTTGTCCTTCAGGATCATCTTGTCCTCGCCCTTCCTCCTGATCTCCTTGATTCGGAATTCCTCCTTCTCCTTCCTGTTCATTGAGATCCACATGGCCTCTCGCTGCTTCGCCTGCTGCTGCTCGGCGAGCAGCTTCTCCTTCATCTGTTTCTCAGCAAGCCTCTGCTTGGCGCGCTCCTTTTGGTCCCTCTGGACCTGCGCGCGCTTCTCCTTGTCACGGAAGGCCGCGTCCCTGGCGGCCTCCCTGCCGTGAATGTTCTGCTCGGCCTTCTTGGCGCGTTTCCTGCGGTGAGCGAAGCGAGGAGCGGCGAGCCGAAGACGAGGCCGAGGAGCGAAGCGACGAGTTAGTAAAATGCTTCTAGTATCGTGACTCGCGTAAATGTCGTACTCCCAGCTCGTCGCTTCGCTCCTCGCTGGGCTTCGTCCTCGTTGCTTCGCACCTCTCGTCCCTCCTCTGCTGGGCCTCGATCCTGACCTTCTTTACCTTCTCCTGGACGGTGTAGAAGGCTATGAGCATCTTCTTGTCCGACCTCTCGATCTGCTTCAAGAGGCTGTTCGCGTTCATAAAGTGAACGAACTGCTCGCGCTTCTTCTGGAGGGGGCCGATTTGCATTTTATTCAGTAGACTGTCCTTGGAGATCCGCATCGGCTCGATGCCCAACTCTTCCAGAGCCTTGACGGGGTCCACTAAACTGTGGCACCATATCTTCTTGAACTCCTTGTAGTCGATGACTGCGGCGAGCGAAGGAGTTAGAGTTTAGAATGTTCTTAATGCGCTCTCGACACTTCGTCGCCTCACCTCCAGATTTGTCATTGTCCGCCTGAACGAAGATCTCCAAGAGCTCGTCGTCGGTCCTCAGCTGGCCCAACGCCCGGACGCACTCCTGGAACTCGGTCTGGTTGATCTGCGACAAGCGTAGCAAGGCGCATTAGATTTGGCGTTAAAGGGTTAGAAATTTTGCTTTAGCTCGTCGCTTCACTCCTCGCGGGATCTCACCTCGCCAGAGCCGTCGACGTCGAAGATGTAAAAGGCGTCGAGGGGGGTCAGGTCGGGGCCGGTCTTGGGCACGGCGTCATTCATCATCAAAGCCACCTCGAACTCGGTCATGGAGAGTGAGCCTCCGGGCTTTCCCGTCTCATCCGGCAAGTCGCTGGCCGCAAACAGGCGGGACGCCCTTCCCTCCAAAATGATGATGTTCAATAAGTCCAGGGCCTTTTTGAACTTGATGTAGTTGATTTCGTCTGGCAAGGGGGGGGGAGCGGCGAGCGAAGCGAGCCGAGGAACGAAGTGACGAGTTATTATAGATTGTTCTGTATGACAGGAGCGGCGAGCGAAGCGAGCCGAGAAGCGAAGCGACCAATTGAAAGGGAGTTTCAATATGAGCGGTGAATTTCGAAGAGCCTCCTCGTTGTAATTATAACACCTTCTCGTCGCTCCGCTCCTCGGCCTCACCTTCCTCCGTGAGCTCCAAAAACTGCCAGGCGTTCTTGGCCAGCCTACTGTAGTGCGCCACAGACTGCACCCCCTCCATGACTCCCCCGCCAGCGCCGCCGTCGCCGGCCACTCTGTCCTTCGCGCCGCCCATCCCAAGGGCTTGCTCCGTGCCTGCTATTTCCTGCGACGAGCGTAGCGAGTCGCATGAAAGTTGGAGTTGACGGGTTAGAATTGTGCGGGTAACGTTAGGGGTGCTGAGGCTCAGCTAAATTGTAATGGAGACTCATTACGACCGTAATTGTCTTATTGCCAGCTCATCGCTTCGCTCCTCGTGGTGATTCACCTTGGCGTTCTGTGAAAACCTAGCGAAACCGAAGACGACGGGCTCGTCGGAAAGGGGCAAGTCGCCTTTGCGTTTGACGACCACGCAGCCCTTGTATGCGGAGACGTCAGGGGCGTCCTTCAGGGAGACGTCGAAGGTGGTGGTGTCCGCATGCTTGCCGAGGAGGGTGTCGATGAAGCCGTCAGCTGCGGCGAGCGAAGCGAGCCGTTTTAAGAGGTGGAGATTGGGAAACTCGACGCTTCGCTCTTCGCTGGGCTTCGTCCTCGTGACTTCGCACCTGTATCGCAAAGGATGAGATCTCCCGTCTCCTCAATGTCCGCCATTCTCTTCTTCGGTTTCTTCTTGGTCATGTAGAGGCTGAGTTTGACTCTATTCTTCAGCTGTGGGAGGGGTTAGCATAAATTGATTAGTACAAAACAATCTTAGTCTCTTCTCGATTCTCAATTCTCTCACCTTTCTCTCTATTACCATGTCATCGTCAGAATCCTCATCGCTGTCAGGCTCCACCTCCTTAAACCTACTAATAACTCTCGAATTCGTGAAGCTCAACTTATACAAATCCCTCAAGCTCCTCAGCTCAACCCCTCCCTCCAAATAATTCGCTCCGTGCCTATCATCTCCCTTCTTAATCTCCGCGTACCTCTTAGGCACCCAGAGTCCACCTTCTGACGCCGCTCTTTCTCCCATGACCACAACGCTAGGAGGCTCCATGTGCAACAACGCTTCGTTCTCTTCTTGGCGTTTAATCTCCCTGTCGTGTTTCGCCTGCGACGAGCGTAGCGAGTCGCAAGAAGATTGACGTTAATGAATTAGAATTACGTAACTATGAAAGCAGCGTGGGCGTTTAAACTAAGGCTGCCGGTTCAGCCGGATTACGAGTGTAAATATCGTGTTCATAGCTTGTCGCTTCGCTCCTCGCTCATTCTCACCTTCTCCTTTTTAACTATTTGAGCGTCGACGAGGGAACGGTCGATGGAGAGGGACATGGTGCAGCCTGGTTTTACTAGTTTGTTGTATTTGTCGGATTTGGTGGGGTCGCGGGTCATTTTGTAGG
The DNA here is from genome assembly GCA_012489335.1 of Triparma laevis f. inornata. Classification (NCBI taxonomy): domain Eukaryota; class Bolidophyceae; order Parmales; family Triparmaceae; genus Triparma; species Triparma laevis. Next base: position 12,178 of record BLQM01000556.1, on the reverse strand, counting down.
TTTTGCCGATGATCGGAGAGGTGTCGGGGGGGAGGTCGGGGGGCGTTATGTCCTTGAGATCGAGGTCGTTAGGGTCGGGGTGCATCAAATGCAGGCCTTTTAGGACCACTGGGGGGGGGGGCGAACGAGCGAGCGAAGCGAGTGTGTGTTAGATTGCCTCAGGTCGCCGTATGTGCTCAATGAAATGTTCAGCGTTAGTTACGCTCCGCCTCACCTTCCCCCAAAAAATCCCCTGTCTTACTAGCGCTAACAACCTTCCCCGCGAACGCTGGCGCGTCACTATCGAATACCTTAACCTTTAAAATTGGCAACTTCCCCTTCCCCGGAAGCTTAACCTTAAAGTTGCACTTCTTATTAGGATACCAAACCGGATCCATCGTATTATCGCATACGTCAGTTTCTCCAATTTCGGTTCCATTGAATTCCAAGATGCAGACGGGGTCGGATTTACCGAAGGTGTCGGCTTTGGCAAGGTTAGAGGCGGAGACGATTGTGAGGAGGAGGAAGGCACCGGCTTCGGGGGGTTGGACGAGGTCGTCTTGGGTTATTTTTTCCTGGGAGGGGCGGGGGGGGGGGCATGAGTTAGAGAAATGGGTGAGGGGGGGCGATTGCGTGCTTGTTAGGTTTTTTACCTCTGCAGGTGGTTCTTCCTCTTTTTTCTTCTTCTTATCACCTTTCCTCGGCGGCGGTGGCGGTTCTTCTTTCGCCTCAGCTGCTCATAAAAAGTTACGGGGTGCGACCGATGTGTGAGAAATCATTAATTAGGGTACGAACTCAAAGCGGAGGGGTAATGTATCACTCACCTCCTAAAACCATTCCCTTAACTCGTTTCGCATTAAAAACTATATGATTCTTGGCAGATGAGAGTATGCTCCCTCCAACTTTAGCTGCAATTGGATTTTTCTCGGCTATCGGGATATTATTTAAAGCGGATGTTAGCATTAGTACGTAATTTAAGGTAAGGACCTTCTCAGCGACGAGTTGGATAACGAAAGCATTGAGTCTCATGCGACGAACACGGCGCCGGCGTCCGAAGTTGTCATCGCTCCGCTCCTAGATTTCGCAATCTCCGAACCACTAACAACGCGAGACTGCGATCACGCGAGCTTAGAAACTTCACTCGCCGCTCCTCGCCAGAACCGTTCAAGGGCCGCAACTGCTCCTGCAAGTTTAGCTGGATGAGTTGGACTGACCTTGTTCGGCTGCTGCCTTTTTAACTTCAGCAGCTTTCTCTTTCGCTTTTTCTCGCAAGCCCTTCAGCATGGTGAGACGTAGGGGGGGGGGGGGGGGGGCTATTGGGGGTTTGTTCGTTTAATTCGTGGAGGGAGTAGGAGGTGTACAAGGAGGGATGGAGTTAACGATTTGTCTATGAATATATAGGTTTAATTATATCTTCGTGTAGACGACTGAATGGGTTTTGAGAAGGACCTCGTGGCGTGGGGTGGAAGTAGGAGGGGCTCGCCAGGTCCCGTGGTGGTTCGACTCTGTAGCCAAAGTTGTCGGCTGGTTTTTTGGTTATCCAGAGCGATGCCCAGGCCTCCTCCTGATTTTTGGCCTCGCTCTCCTCCCCACTTCGAAGCAACAAAGTTGCAACAAAGTACTTAAAAGAAATGTCCGATTTAGGTTCGATACCTAGCGTCGTCTGCGACAATGGAACCGGCTTCGTCAAGGTGAGAGTCATGAGACTGGGCGTGGCGTGTAGGCTGTTTTGTTGACGCGGTTCCCATGGGCGCTGGGATATCATATGAGAGGGACTTCCAACTGGATTTCGGAGACTTGTGTTGTCAAGGTGTGATGGGGGTGCCAGTCAGAGGGACAAGTACAACATTGTCCGGGTCGTGATAAATTATTAGCACGTATATTGTTTCGTAACAATGCGTAAACTGCAAAGATATATATATATCAGATATGTTTATTCGTCCTTGTTTTTGCTAACCAACCTCTGGCCACAGGTCGGCTACGCCGGGGAAAACTTCCCCCGCGCTATCTTCCCTAGTATGGTGGGCCGCCCAGTGCTGAGGGCGGAGGAGGCCGTGGCCGAGGGAGTCGAGCTTAGGGACATAATGTGTGGAGATGAGGTGAGACGTGGTGGGAGCGCACGAGCACTGGAGTGGGGGAAGTGGGGGGGAGGGGGGGGTTGTTTTGGTGGGCGGGACGGGGATGGTTTGGGGGGCTGTAACTCGTAACCCAGTAATCTATCTGTCAACCTTTTCGCTCGCCGTGTCTAATTCGCTTCGCTCTCCCCACTCCCCCAACGCTCGCGCACCCAGGCCGCGGCCGTCAGACACAGCTTGGAATGCAGCTACCCCGTGGAGAACGGAATTGTCAAGAACTGGGAGGACATGGAGGAGGTGAGGAACTGTCTCGTCGCTCAGCGACGAATTAAGAATGCGTTAATTCCGTTCGTTATTCGATTGCGCTAGTAGTTCCAGTTAGATATCGACGCCACTATCACTGTCCCACGCAATTCTAACTCGTCAAATTATGCCACACCAATCTTCATGCGACTCGCTACGCTCGTCGCAGCTCTGGAACTACACCTTCTGGGAGAAGATGAAAATCAACCCTGCCGAGAACAAAGTGCTACTGACTGAGCCCCCTCAAAACCCCCTCTCCAACCGCAAAAAGATCGTCGAATACATGTTCGAGACATACGGATTCACAGCTGCCAACGTATCCATACAGGCCATGCTCACTCTGTACGCGCAGGGGCTTCTCACTGGAGTGGTGTGCGACACCGGAGACGGCGTCACCCACGTCGTGCCCGTGTACCACGGCTTCGTTCCCCAGCACTTGATCAAGAGGTTGGACGTGGCGGGAAGGCACATCACGAGGTATTTGATCAAGCTGTTGTTGCTGAGGGGGTACGCCTTCAACCGTACGGCCGATTTTGAGACTGTGAGGCAGATCAAGGAGAAGGTAAGGGGGAAACGAGGAACGAAACGACGAGTGCGAAGAGTGCGCAAAAGTATTGACGAAGAGTAAACACTTACAATACACCGATGGGCGGAAAAACTAACACGGTCGTTTCGCTCGCTCCCCCCTCCCACAGCTTTGCTACGTCGCACACGACATCAACACAGAGAGGAGGCTAGCGCAGGAGACCACAGTTCTGGTAGAGCCGTACACCTTGCCCGACGGCAGGGTGATCAAGGTGGGGCAGGAAAGGTTCGAGGCCCCCGAGGCGCTGTTCAACCCCAGCCTGATCGATTGCGAGGGCAAGGGAATGGGAGATTTGGTCTTCGACATGATCCAGGAGGCCGACATGGACTGCCGTGCGGACTACTACAAGCACATTGTTTTGAGTGGTGGAAGTAGTATGTACCCTGGTTTGCCTAGTAGGTAAGAGGGGGGGGGGGGTAGCAGAGTGCAGCGACTATGTGTTTTTAAAAACGAGGAGCTTCGAAACGACGCCTAACGCAATAACGTCTCTAACACAATAACGACCCAATCTCTCATTTGCAGGCTCGAAAAGGAAATTCAGCAGAGATATCTCAAGGATATTTTGAAGGGAGACAAGGAAAGGTTCAAGAAGTTTAAGCTTAGCATCGAGGACCCCCCTAGGAGGAAACACATGGTCTTCTTGGGAGGATCCGTGCTGGCGGACGTCATGAAGGCGAGGGAGGAGTTCTGGATTAGCAAGGTGAGGAACTGCGAGGACAAAGCCCAGCGAGGACGAAGCCCAACCAGCGAAGAGCGAAGCGACGAGCTGGGAATACGACAATTACGCGCTCCTCGCATTAAGAACACTCTATACTAACTCCCCCCTCCCCTTCTCACCTCATTAATGCTTCTCGCTACGCTCGTCGCAGGCCGAGTACGAGGAGCTCGGAGTGGAGAGGGCGTTAGATAAGTGCAAGTAGGAGGTGTTTGGGGTTTAGGGGTTGGGGGGGAAGGAGAAAAAATTAGAAAGTTTCGATTTGAATTATAAAACATGACTTGGCCGTTCGTTGCTTATTATTTCGAAGATTTAACCTCATGGTCCAACATTGTTCGGACGTAGATCTGGTCGTCGGGGTGGTCCTTTTCGCCCTCTTCAAAGGTGTAACTCTGAGCCACGGCCAGGAGGCTGCCCCCGCTCTCGCCCTTGGAGAAGGCGAGCGCAGAGATAGAGGTTTCAAGACGGGGCAGAGCGACTAGGCGCTTTTTGTGCTGCGACGAGCGTAGCGAGGAACGGAGGAGCGAAGCGAGCCTTGTTAGAATTGTGTAGCAACGAAAGTGCTTGAGAATTTAGACTAAAGCTACGTCGCTCCGCCTCATTGTTACTCCCGCAATCCTCCCATTCCAAGCTCATCGCTTCGCTCCTCGATGCGTCGTCTCACCTTCGCGTCCCACATGACCACGGAACCGTCACAACCACCAGTGGCAAAGGTGCCCCCCGGGTGGAAGGCAACAGCGTTCACGGGGTAGACTGTGTCGTCCACGCGGTGGCACTTGAAGGCGTACTTCTTCTTGCCCTGGGCGGCGGTGATGTCGTTCTCCTCCACGTACTCAATGGCCACCCTGCCCTCAATGCTTCCGAGTGCAAAGCCCTCGGAGTTGGGGAAGAGCGCGCAGGAACGGGTCTGGTACTTCAGTGTCGACTCGCGCTGCTGGGTGGACACGGCCGCGTAGGCCTCGCCAGACTTGCGTACGTCGAAGAGGTGCACCTTGCGGCCGGAGGTGGCCACGAGGAGAGTGTTCTCCACCCAATCCATTCCAAATACCTTGCCCCCGACGGTCGTCTCAAAGATGGAGCCGGAGGAGGGGGTGGCAGGCGACTTCGTGGACCACAATTTCAGGCTGCCGTCCCAGCTGCCAGACGCCATGCAGCCAAAGAAGGGAGAGGAGGAGGGGGGAGAAGATTGGGTGGAGGAAGTTGAGAGGGCAGAGATGCCCTTGTCGTGGCGGCCGACGGTCTGTGCGGGGGTTGGGGGAGGCGAGTGTAGCGCGTGAATTAGTAGAATGAAGTACGGTGTGTATTTAGGGCAGGGATTAAACGAGGGGCAAGGGGTTGACACAATCTCTCACCTGAGTCTCACCGCGCTCCATGTCGATCTGGTAGAGGACGCCGTCGAGGCCACCGCCGTAGCAGTATCGGAGCGAGTGGCCGAAGCAAGCGGAGAGCAAGGGCGTGTTCTCGGCAGCCTTCTGCACAGACGTCGACTCGAAGATGGTGGACGTTGGGGACTTCTTGTAGAGGCGGAGCGTGCCGTCCCATGAGGACGACAGCAGGACATTGGTTTCGCTCTCGTCGTCAAAGTGCGAGAAGGCGAGGGAAGTAATACCATCAGTAGGCGGGTTAGGGAGGGGGGGAGGGTAGGGTGCGGAGCCGCTCATTGTGATAGGACGAAGTTCGTTCGCGTTTGAGGGGTCAAGTTCGTAAACTAAATAACGCCTTTTCTCCGACGCTAGAAGTCACTAGAAACTCAGGAATGGTTACAATAAACTAGGATTTTGTGAAGGATATTAGTTTGGGTTACGATCTATTCGAGAACGCGAAATGAAACCGAAGATTTATTTTAGTCAAATCGCTGGAGAAGAATTCGGCCTTGTGGTTATTTTAAGATTCTTTTTTGTTTTGATTGGTCTTAAAAAACTCCTAAGTGCACAAATATTGAAGTAATATTTTTCAGAAAAGCTCAGTATCATGGTTTTCAAAACGGATTTTCACCTTTCTGGCCTTTATTTACTCTATATATGAGATATTCGGCATCTTAGGTAGCCATATATACCTGGATATTCCAAATAATGACCGAAATAATCCCAAAAAGGCGAAAATCCAAACCAAAAAACCATGAAAATGGGCTTTTCTGAAAATATGTACTATTGGATTTGAATGTGCAGGAGTATCGAAGGCCTATTGAATACCATAATTGAACCTGAAAATAACCAGAACACCAATCTTGTTTTTTCGTGCGGATTTTGATCGTAACTGACCTGCATTTCCCCCCAGTGTTATTTACAGGGATTTTTACGCACGAAAAGTATATTGAAAGGGAATTAGATATCTCGTGTCTAATTTTATTCCATTCTAAAAAATAATCCTCGAGCTTCACCTCGAGCCCTCGACCTAGATCTTTGATGTCGCTCCTAAAGCAGGCACTCTCCACATTCCGGCAAGCTCTGGCTTCGCACCCGCATAACAAGGCCCAGCTGAAGACTCTGCAGTCGCTACATACTAAATCGTTAGTGGAGGAGGAGAAGCGCATGAAGGAGGCCAAAGCCACGCCCAAGCCGTCTCCGAAGCAGCAACCTGACCAGGACGTGGACGTGGACCACACCAAGGCGCAGGAGGCGGTCGACAAGCTGGTGGCGAAGCAGATGGAGCAGAAGCGGGAGCAGACGAAGCGGGAAAATGCGGCGAAGGAGAGGCGTAAAACTGCGAACAAGCGCAAGCAGGTGAGAAACATTTTGGAGCTCTTGTTGCGAGGGGAAATTATTGACAACTAACTCATGCTCGCTACGCTCGCAGGACCAGGCCGGCCCGAAGGAAATGGTGTCGCCCAAGCGGAAGCGCTCCTCCCCTCCCGCAAAGGACACAAGCGAGATGGACATGGAGGGGGATTACGAGCCCCACTCCACCCCGAATTCCCCTCCCCAATCGCACGCCCTCCCTCCCCGCGGCAAGTCCTCCAGATCCAGGAAAAGCACGTCCAACGCTTCGGTATCGGACGAGTTGGGAGTGGGGGCTTACATTGAGCTGGATGTTGAGGGGAAGAACGAGAATGGGGTGATAATGGCTACCTACATGTCAGACGACGGGGCGGTGCTGGTGGATTTAGAGCTTGACGACGGCAGGCAGATATTCAAGCAGAAAATAACGTCGTGATTTTGATACAATGAATTAAATTCTCTTTTTTACTTCGGCCGAATCACAACACTCAAGACCGCGCAAACCCCCGTCATGGCAACAGAGATGAACAGTTGAAAGATGAACCTCAGCAGGTGGTCCACGACCCCTGATGTCTGTGACAAGCCTAGGAGTTAGATCACGTGCTTATTATTGCACGTTGTCCTCACGTACCTCCCCATCTATGTACTTCCCGGAGATCTTCTGCGGCAGCGAGGTGTAGATGGCGTTGAGGATCTCCTGCCATGGCACCCAGAATGCGAAGCAGGCCAGCCACGCCTCGAACAGGTCCCAGAACCGATCCCCGCTGGCTGCGTGCTCCTCCCCCGCTTCGTCCCCCAGCGCCCCCAATACCTCCTTCTCCCTCCTCCTTTCATGCTGCCGCCAGGCCGACAAAATTACCACGACCAAAGCGTAGCAGAACCACGCGATGATCTGCCCGTTGTCAGACAATCCAAGTGAAGAACCACTAATTAACGTTGACGCGAAGTCGTGGACTCCGAGGCAGCTCACGACGGCCAGCGCGGATATCATCATGAATCGCAGGCACCTTATGAACGAGGTTGCCAATACGATTATGAGCGCTGCGGCGAGCGAAGCGAGCCGTGTTAGAATGGTGTAGAGTCTCGACTGAAGCTACTTGCACAGACTCATCTATAGAAGCTAAACAGCGCATTATCAGCTCGTCGCTTCGCTCCTCGCAGGGCTTCGTCCTCACCTGTTCCGGTATCCTTCTCATCCCTCCCCTTCGCCAAACAACGCGAAAGGAAGTACCCCCCGAAAAACAAAAACACTCCCCGAACGAACGCCCATGCCAATTGCTCGCCGTCAGTCCCCAAACTGAGCTCGTAGCAGGGGAACAGAAACAGCGAAGGAATCGCAACCAAGCTGCGACGAGCGTAGCGAGTCGCATGAAGATTGACGATAATGAGTTAGAATTAAGTAACGACGAAAAGTAGTGTCGACGTTAAGACTGAAGACTACTAGTGCTGTTGAATTACGGCCGTGATTGTCGTGTTTCCGGTCTCGTTGCTCAGCGACGAGTTCAAGACAACGCGTTCTCTACTTTACGAGGAGCGAAGCAACAACATTCATAGACCATGAGTCCTCGTTCATAGACAACGCGTTCTCTACTTTACTCGTCGCTTCGCTCCTCTCTGCGCCTCACCTAGTTGCCAACGCGCTGTACAGAAACCGGGATATCAGCAATAACACCTCGGTTCTGTAGGGGGAGGAGGACGGGTTTCTCAGCATCCTACACGCCATCAGCATAGTGCCCACGCACAGTAAGGAGGTGAGGAGAGACACGAATACAATCTGACCTCCGACCATTTTTAAATCATCCTTCACCATACGAAGCTCGCAGGTGTTTTGGTCGGGGGCGTTTTCATTTTGACGAGGCGGTGAAAACAAGGGCCCCCGACCCGGCCTAGTGGGAGACGCGATCGTTCCCCCACTCGCCTCTTCTAGAATCTGTCCCAGCAAGTAGAAAACGGTGCACGAAGCCGTAACGCTCCAGCTATACGACGCCGCTGTCGTCAGCAAGTGCTGCTCCTTACTTGTTAGACTTAATCGTTGCAAGTCTGCCTCTTACGTTCTTACCTGAATCCTCGCAGCTATATTCATCCTTCTTTGGTAAAGCGTTGATCTTTCAAACTCCGACATCCTCGCAGAGTCTCTCTGAATCGATGTTCGTTTTATCAGCAACCTCCTCGTCCTCCTCGTAACGAATTTAATAACCTTAATTGAAATAAACGGTAAATATAACACTCCTAAAATCGTATTACAGAATAACGCGAATACCAAACCTCTACACTTATCAACACGACCCTTCTCCACTGAAGGACAATCACCTTCCGGATCAATCTGCTGTACCAGCATATACGACCACGATACTGCGACCATTGTACCTATTAAAGCGTCGTCTACTAGGGAGAAGAAGGTTAGGGTTATTGGTGATGCGGGTGGAAGGGATATGTTCTGTTTGTTATTGTTATTGTGTTAGTACGAATATTTTGTGGGAGCCTCATTGGGAGATCTCGTCAGCGGAGGTGGAAGAAACGTCGGTCCAGTTCGAGATGGATATGGCGTACTTGTAGTCGTCAGTCTCTCCCTTGCACAAGGCCTAGGTACCCTGGCCAAGGGTGAACTCTGGCGAGCGGGGAGCGAAGCGAGCCGAGGAGGGGAGGTGGGAGTTAGTATAAATTGCTCATAGTATGGTTACGAGCGGCGAGCGAAGCGAGCCGATTAACGCATTCCCAGCGAGGAGCGAAGCGAACCCGACGAGTTGAACGAAATCAAGTACAAATCCTCGTCGCTTCGTTCCTCGCTAGTATAAAATTATCATAGTATGGTATGGTTACTCGTAACCCCTAACAGTAACCACTTATATCGCATTCTCAGCTCGTCGCTTCGCTCCTCGCGACTTCGTACCTCAACGGAGATGTCAATGAGATCATCTCCCCCAAGGGCACGCTGACCCTCGAGGTTGCCCATGGTGTAGAAGATCCAGCACGAGCCAAGGGCGCCCTGGTCCTCGATAGAGGTGACTGCGGTCTTGTCACTCCATTCCCACTCAGACGGGGTGTCCTCGAGGGAAAGGGGGGAGCTGCTCTTCATCTAGAGTCTTACCTGCACGAGAGATGACATCCTATTTAAAAGAGGCGTACTCAGTGACTCCCTCTCTCCCCCCCCCTCCCTCTCCTCTTTACGACTCCCCATATCCTCCCCAACTTGTAAGCCCTCCATTGTTGAGATCCCGTCGTTTTTCGAAGATAAGGTGAGGGGGAGTTTCTCTTCCGATTCATGATCCATTGTGTTGGATTGATTTAGAAGTACAGCGTTGGACGTGAGTATTGGAGGTTTAGCGGTAGGAGCTTGTTGAAGAGTAATAGGCAAGTTAATAACCCTAATCCTAAATAAGTTAAGAGTACGCGTTAATAAGAGTCCTTGAGAAGTCCTTGAGGATGGTTAAAAGTGTCGAAATAATGGACCAGCACGCTCGAACCAAAATCTCAGATGAGTTTCCAAGACAATACCATATCTGATAACCCTCAATACACACTCAATCTCCTTTCTCGGTAGTTTATTCCATCCGTTTACCCTCCCCTCTCACTCCTCCCCTAAAAACCAATCCATCTCTCTTCATTTCCTATCCCCCAAACACAATTCGCTGACAAAGCACTCCTAGTCGTAACCAGAACGTTCCTTTAATCATGACAAATGGAGTTACTGAAGTGCCTACCAAGGGAAGGAATGAAATGGCGGGGTATGCGTGTGCTAATTGTCCTAGTCACAAGGATGAGGTGAGTTGACGTGTTGTAGAAGGATATTAATAGGAGGAGGGAGGGACGGGGGGGATGATGATGAAGCGTTTTGATCCTTAAATACCTTAAATCTATAAACTAACAGTCGTCGTCGTTTCAAATCATAACGCAGGACTTTCACGCTCACGCTGCGTCCTCCGACGGGAACTTCGAGTGCTACGTGGTTCTGGATGGACATGGAGGGAGTCATGCAGCTGTGCTGGTGCAGGAGTATATGATGAAGGTAAGCATTGAATGTCTCGACCGTAAACGACGCCCGTCCGGGAAGGACGCACGACGCGCCCGAGGAGCGAGAACGTTGGACGTTGAACACGTTGGTCGAACGTTCGAAGATCAGCGTCGCGAATGCGAGACTGCGAAGAATGAACGTGGACCGGCCGGGGCGAGGAGTCGAGTTACAACCTCCAGCGCAGTAGAAATCGTGATTCAGTCACCCTAACCTCCCCCGCTCCCCCTCCTCCCCCCCCCCAGCGCGCCGTGGAAATGTACAATGTCTCCAAGACCTTCTCCGAATCCGACATCTTCACTCTCTTCACCGAGTCCGCCGATAAAGCAGCCTCCGCAAAAGACCTCAGCGGTACAACCTGCACCTGCGTTTTCATGCAGCGCGATCTTTCAACCGGAAACATCTCCCTTCACATGTCCTGGGTCGGCGATAGCCGTGGTATAATTTGTCAATCCAAAAAACTAATAATGGAAACAATCGATCACAACCTAAAAAACCCCGAGGAAAAAGCGAGAGTTCTCGAAGCTACTAATAACAGTGTTATGGTATTAACTCCACAGATAGGACCGAATGCGGAAACGCCTAGTACTCCTCCGTATCTAGATTTGGATGGAAGTCCTCCAGATCCACCTGGTACGAATAAGAGGAAGGAGAAGGATGTGGAATTGAGAGAGGGGGAGAGTGAGGATGTTACGACGAAGGGGGGTGGGGTTTATAAATCGATTATGAAAGGTACGAATGAGGATATGAATTGGATATTAGGAGACGCATGAACGAACGAATGCGCAGCGTAGCTTTAGTATATACTGGCAATCCTTTTTCGTCTCGCTACTGAGTGTTCGCTATCTCCACAACTAACATGCTCGTGTTCGCTTGGCTGCTCCTCGACTTTCTCCGTCGTTTCTCCAGCTGCTCAAAACAAACCTCGCGCCGGAAGCGACGACAGTGATTTAGAAGATGTAACAGTTAAAGGTGGAACTAACTACAGAAGACCTTCAAGAACCCACAAAGCGAACCCCCAAGATCCTCCCCCCTCAACTCCGAAACTAGGTAAAGCACCAAGCAATCAAAAACCTGATCCTGTGGATGCGAGGAGGGGGAGTTTTATCGCGCAGAGGATCACGAGTAGTGGGGAACAGAGGGGACCGTGGTGCTTATTTTCGGGGGAGAATGGAACGAGCTTGGCGGTTACGAGAAGGTGAGCGAATAAGAGGAGAGAGTCTAACGAGCTGATGGAGGTACTGATTGTAGCTGCTCGCATCGCTCCTCGCATCGCCCCTCGCATCGCTCCTCGCATTGCTCTTCGCATCGCTCCTCGCATTGCTCTTCGCATCGCTCCTCGCATCGCTCTTCGCATCGCTCCTCGCATCGCTCTTCGCATCGCTCTTCGCATCGCTCCTCGCATCAATAACTTTCTAAACTAACTCCCCCCTCAACTTCTCAACTCCCTTCGCTCCTCTCAGCCTCGGAGACGCCGACGCTGCTCGTTGTTGCATAAAAACTCCCGGAATAAAAAAACTGACCATAAAATCTGGAGATTTCTCACGCATCTGCATCTGCTCCGACGGAGTCTGGGATGTCCTCTCATCTCTCCAAGTCGCGAAGAGGATATCGGGTGTTACTAGTGGGGTAACGGCTGCGAGGAAAATTGCGCTTATTACGAAAGAGAGGAGGTATAATACTGGAGCTGGGAAGGATGATATTACTGTTTTTGTGGTTGACGTGTTTAAGCCGGAGGTGCCTGTGGGGTGTAATGTTGGATGCAACGTTATGTAGAGGGTGGGGAAGGTGGGG
>BLQM01000553.1:7807-21265 GCA_012489335.1 Triparma laevis f. inornata | reverse complement strand
ATAGTACATATCGGCGCCTTGTCCTCCAACATCCTTCAGTCCCCCGAAACCTGCCTAGTCCCTCCCAAAACCAAGTACTCCACGACCCTCGACCCTCACGTGAACCTCCCCCCCTCACCCGCCTCCTGACCTACTACACAAACCAGGGCTCCGCCAACCCCTCCCCCACTAACCTGCTCCGCATCGCGTCCGACAACACTGCGATCCGCTCCCGCGCCTGCCTCTCCCTCGCCCTCATCTTCACTGACATCCTCCCCTCCCACCGTCTCACCCTCCACACGTCTGCGGAGAAAGTTTCGAAGGACGTGAGAGTCAAGAGGTTGCACGAGAACAGGCTTCTGACGAGTTACACGCAGTATGTGAAGTACTTGTGTGGGGATAAGTCTTCGTGGAGTACGAAGAGTTTGTGTAAATTGATGAAGGGGGCGCAGGAGTTCAACCTCATCTCCGAGATCATGAAAGAAGTAGTCTTCAGAGGCTTCCGCACGAAGGACCCCTCCATTTACAACCTGATCTCCACAACTTTGACCCAAACCTTCACCACCAACCAAACCTACGACCTGACAACCCTGACCGTCTCCCACCTGAAATCCACCTTCCTCAAGTACCTCAAAGCCGTCTCCCCCACTTCCACTTCTCCCATCACACAAACCCCCGAATACCCCTTAATCCACACCCTAACCTCCATAAAAATAAAAGCCGTCGCAACCGAAATAGAAGCCGCCAAAATCCTCCAACGCTCCTCCGCCAAAGAACGTAAAAAAGGTGAGCAACAAGCGAGGAGCGATGCGATGAACTGGGAAAGTGGTAAATCCGCGAGTTACTATGAGGAGCGAAGCGACGAGCATTAAGAACATTCTGAACTAACTCGAGTTAACACTCGTGCTACGCTCGTCGCAGGCTCCCTAGACCAACAAGTCGAAGATGATGTACTAAATGAATCCGGCGCCAAATCCAAACTAGCCATCAACCAAGGCCAGATTATTAATAATATATGCACGATATACTTCGAAGGACTTCAGTCGTCCGTTGAACGTGAATCCGAGTTGAACGTGAATTTATGCGTGAAGGGTTTAACGAATTTCGGGCATTTAATTAATATTGAAGTTATCAACAGGTTGATGAGGGTGTTCAAGCGGTTGCTGGTGGGGGATGAGGGGGTGGTTAAGTATAATATTGGGGTTTTGAGTAGTTTGAGTTGTGTTTTGTGTTGTTATAGTTTGTCAAAGCATGAGGTTGAGGAGACAAAGGTGAGGAACTGTGAGGAGCGAAGCGACGAGCTGGGAATACGACAATTACGGTCGGTGCACCAGTAGCGACAGTCTAGCTATCGACCCACTATCACCGCTACGCAATTCTAACACGTTAACAACAATCTTCATGCGACTCGCTACGCTCGTCTCAGGATGGGGGGTGGTTGATTGATGCGGTTTATAAGACTTTGTTGAGGGCGGATGGGGGGGGGAAGGAGGAGGTTGAGACGGTTTTGAAGTGTTTAGAGGAGGGGGTTTTGAAGAGGAGGGAGATTAGGAGGGGACATGTTCAGGGGTTGATCAAGAAGTTGTTGAGTGTTAGTTTGAATACGGGGACCGGAAGTGGGTCAGCGGCGATTATTACGATGTGCAGGATGATTGTTAGCAGGTACAAGGGGACGGAGAGGGGGGTGGAGGTCGAGGACTGCATGGGGGAAGGGTATGACGGGGGGACGGAGGACGTGGGGATGAGCAATCCTTTCGGGGAGGGGGGAGGGTTCTGGGAGCTGGGGTTGGAGAAGTTCTCGTATCAGCCGGAGGTTAGGAATCAGGCCAATGGATTGGCGAAACAGAGCAGGTTGGATACGCAGCCGCAGAAGGTTCACGAGAGGGAGGTGAAGAGGGAGGAAACGATTGCATTTCCGTTGAAGGAACCGAAGAAACATCCGCTTTTGAAAGGCATGGTGGGGATGGGGGCGGGGAGTGGGAAGAAGAGGAGGAGAGGTTTGGGGGAGGCGAAGTTCGTGAAAGGGGGGGACGGAGGGAAGAAAGTTAAAATAGTAGTCTAATATAATAATTGGAAATGGAGGAAGCAAGCTTTACTGATACAAACTCACACCCCATAACTCTAATATCTTTGTCTTAACTCTTATCGTTAAGTTTTTTCTATTGACCTACAATTAACTCGCCTTGTACTTATTGCCGAGCGCGGCTTTAGCAGCTATGCTAGACGTACTAGATGTTACCCCGACCGTCGGGATGCCAATGCTTAGCCTTCGCTTCCCCGATTCCGAGTTGTTGGGACTATTCCCGAAGCCTAGCTTCATGCTTCCCATGAACCTACTCTCTCTTTTACTCTTCATCATAGAGTGCTTGCCTCTTCCGCTCTTCATGCCCCGACTTCTGTAGCTCGCCCTGGCGTAGGTTTTGGCCGCTAAGCTCTTGCGGTTGGAGTGCGATAGACTTGAATCTTTCTCAGGTTCCCTGTTTCGCCTTCCGTGGATCAGGCCATGGCTCTCAGAAACGGCATCGGCGCCTAAACTCGAACTGAACAGGAATGTTTTACTGTCTTCGTCGTCCAAGTTGTTGTCTTGCATGACCTTCACGCCGGAGCTGGTGTCTAGCACGTCGATCCTGTTCTTCCTCTTGGTCGCGACCATTTTCATGTACTCCTTGATTTCGGGGAAGTCTGCGACGAGCGAAGCGACGAGTTAATTTAAAGTTAATTTAGAGTATTCTTAATGCTCGTCGCTCCGCCTCATTGTTACTCCTGTAATCCTCCCATTCCCAGCTCGTCGCTTCGCTCCTCGCTGGGCTTTGTCCTCATGACGCCTTGTCTTACCTCGCATGGCCGCTAATATGTCCGGACCGTCGACGGCGTACATTTCGCACAACGTCCTGGTGGTCACCGTCGCCGTCCTCTTCACGCCCAAAAACACCCCTCCGCAGCCGAAGTAGCAGCCGTCGGCCAGAGCGACGAAAACCTTGTCCCTCATGATCTTCGGTTTGACCTCGGCGATTCCGGCGTAGATGAAGAACAAGGTGTCGCCAGTGGTGCCCTCGCTGATGACGTCCTCGTCGGCGAAGGCGAACTGCGGGCGGATGTAGCTGGCCAGTTCGCTGGTGAAGAAGCTGGGACTCGATTTGAGGACCGGAACCTTGTTGAAAAGTTCGCGGGAGTTGAAGACGAGGATCTGTGACGAACGTAGCGAGTCGTGTGGAGTTTGGAGTTAACGAGTTAGAATTTCGTAGCGAAGAAAGACAATTGCGCGCTTGTACTAAAGCTACCAGCGCAGACGAATTACGACCGTAATTGTCGTATTCCCAGCTCGTCGCTTCGCTCCTCTCGACTTCGTACCTCGGCCCTCAGCACGGGCGCCAGTTCGCTTAAGATAGCGTCCTCGTCGAAGATCTTTCCGCCGGAGTGCTGAATGTGATAGTAGTCTCGGACCCTCTCCCTCAAGTCGCTGGGCAGCTTCTTCTCGCGCATGTACTCGTTCACCTGTTGGAGCCTGCGAGCCGAGGAGCGAAGCGACGAGTTACGAGTTAGTATATAATGCTCTGAATGCCCATCGCTTCGCTTCTCGCTGGGCTTCGTCCTCGCAGTGCCTCACCTCTCCTCGAAATGGCGCTTGGCCTGGTTCAATTGTTGGATGATGCTGGTCATGTTTGACACCAAAAGGGCGTAGAAGATGGTACCGATGTAGAGGCAGAGCAGCGTCGTCCACGTCTCGATGGTGCACCACTCGCTCGTCGTCTCGCAGTGGACGTTGGTGAAGGGCGGCGTCTCGAATCCGATCATGATCATCTGGGCCATGGCCTTGAAGAGGCTCCAGTTGTACTGCATCCAGAAGCCGACGTCGACCAGGTTAGAGTACACCACCCAACTGTCCTCGGGGAAGTCGTGGGAGCGAACGAGGAACCAGTGAAAGCACGCGATCCAGTGAGCGGCGAGGAGGACAAAGACGGCGAGGTTCATGAGCTTGATGCTGGCGTCAGTGAGCCTGAACTCGAACCTGTCGGAGGAGGGGAGGGAGGGTGGGTTAGAATGAAGTAGCGGTAAAAGCTAATAGAGTGCGCGTCGCGGTTACACTACACTCTTACCTCTGCTCCAAAGAAAGCATGAACTCCTTGAGCCACCTGAAGGTCTTGGAGAGCTTGAAGAGACGGAGCACCTTGGCGATCTACGACGAGCGGCGAGCGAAGCGACGAGTTAGTATAACTTGCTTCTAGTATCGTTACTTGCGTGATTGTCGTATTCCCAGCTCGTCGCTTCGCTCCTCGTGGCGCCTCACCTTCAGCAGCTTGAGGCCCTTGACGGAGCTGTTCGCCTTGGTGAGGCCGGCATTAGAAGTCGTGCCTCCGGTGTCACCCAGCAACTGCTCGATCGGGATGGACGAAGCTGCGACGATAGATAGATTTAGTGTTAGTGTTAGTGTTATTGGCGGACTCTCTAAATTTCTCTTTAACTCTGACTCTAACTCTAACTCTAACTCTAACTCACCGATGTCGATCAAGAACCAACCCTTGACGTAGTTCTCTACTATGATCTTCCTGTCCATGATGCAGTCCTCGTTCTCGTCGTAGAAGCCCGTGTTGAAACTCTTGACAACGTCGAGCAAAAATATTATGTCGATGGCGAGGTTGAAGTCACTCAGATTATCGCTGGCCTGCGACGATCGTAGCGAGTCGCATGGAGATTGTTGTTAATGAGTTAGAATAGCGTAGCGATGAAAGCGGCGTTCATGTTGACAATGAAACTATTAGCGCAGCTGAATTGCGACCACAAATACCACATAAATACCACATAAATACCACATTCCAAGCTCGTCGCTTCGCTCCTCGCAGCTTCGCACCTCCTCCCAGCCGATGCAGACGGGCACCGTGAACACAGTCACGATGATCATTCCCGAGATCATAAGGTCGAAGTAGGTGTGGTACTCGTTCGAGGGGTGGATGAGGTGAGAGCCGTCTCCGATGATGGTCTGCGTTGACTTCTTCTGGTGAGCCGCCACAATGTTGTGAGCGAGCATGGACATCCTATTCTGCATTGCCTTCCCGGCGTTCTTCTCCGCGTTGGTGAGCACCGTGACGAACTCCTCCAGGTCGATCTTGCCGTCGCCGTCGATGTCGATCTCCTCGATCATCTTTTCCACCACTGCCAGCGCCCCCTCTTCGTCTCCCTGATCCTTCTTAGCATTGAAGGCATCGTCGAACTGGAAGGCCTCCATGGCTTCGTATACGTCCTGTGCGGGGTTGGGGGATGGGGGGTAGAAATGAGTTCGTATTTGTGTTATATCTACATATTTTTTGTTTTATCTCACCTCCTTTCGGAGAAACCCGTCACCGTTCCTGTCAAGCATCATGAAGGCTTCTCGTGCCCTGGCCCTACTGAGCAATAGAGACCCGTCACTTTTGCTTTCCTGAGGGAGAACCCCCGGCGAGGTCTTGCCGTTCTCACGGTAAGACCGCTCTTTTAACACGTCGTTGGTTCCGGTCTCCCGCAACTTCTTGGCGAACTGCTTCTTTAAGTCGGCCGACAGCCTGCGACGGGGGTAGGGGGGAGTGAAGCGACGAGTTAGTTTAGAATGTTATTAAAGCGAGGAGCGTGTAATTGTCGTATTCACAGCTCGTCGCTTCGCTCCTCGCTGGGCTTCGTCCTCGCAGTGCCTCACCTCCTCCCCTCCTTCGGAAACACCATCTTTTTTTTGTACATTGTCATTGTTATCTATTTTCATTTCCTCCACGCTGTCATCGTCCAGGACTGGGGAGAGGGCCCGGCCGCCGTTGGGGTTGGAGTTGGGGTTGGCTTTCGTTGGGGTGGGGTGGACGACGGCGCCCACAGTGGTCAGCTTGGTGGGGGAGGTTGGCGGTCGTGACGAGGATGGTGAATCCTCGTCAATTTGAGTTCCGTACAGGCTGTCCGGCTCGAATTTCGGCCGGTTCGTTTTTGCCTTGCTCTGGCTTCTTATTTTTTCCACCAGAGCAGTGACACTGTCTAATTGCTGCTCGAGGTTGGACGCATCTGATCCAGTGGCAGGTTCAATCGAACGTTTAGCCAGGGCGTTCAGGGAAAACTCAACGACGGACAGTTGATCTAGAGTGGGAGCTATGGACGAATTCGGGTCCTGGCCGGAATGGCCGGACATGGTTGGGTTCCTGGAGGGGGTGGAGAGGGTTAGAGTTTGGGCACGGAAGGTGAACTGGGGAGAGAATGGACTGGGGTTGGGCCAGGGAGGGCAGGGTAGGGTATATTGGGTATTGGGTGGGTTGTTCGGGGATTATTAGAGCAGTTGGGGCATTTTCTGCTGTGCTCACGTTCTCAATTGGCTGAATTTGAGCCTTGTTAAAAACGGCCAAGGTGTTGCCTGTTATACGATCCCTTACACTTGATACTTTCTTTTTGAGTGCGGTCCGGGGATTTTGGGGGGTGAGGGAGTAGGAGAGATTGGGCAACTTACGCGTGTGGGTTACTCAAAATGGAGAATGACACGGTGGGGAAATTGAGGAAGTCGAGGGTTGATGAAAAGTCGAAATATTAGTCCAGTCGGATTGGGTGGGTGGGTAGAGGGGGACACTGCGAACATATTTGTGCAGGGGAAAAGTAGCAGGGAAAATGAATAATGTTTTTAAGGTAACTATAGACTAAAAGTACAATTTTTTATTATTCCAACATATCCAAGTACAAGACTGCGCTATAACACGTCTACTTCCACTACTTCTACTTCCTATCGTCCTTGCCATCCTCGTAGTGCTTCAAGTACTCCGATTTAGCCGGGGGAGCCGACAGGGCCGCGTTGTTGTGTGCGATTCCGTTTATGATGTTGTATCCCGACCTGGTGTCGCCCTGTGCTCGCATGTTGTTGGCTCGTACCTTGGCCCTGTAGCGGACCATGTCGTCAGCGTAGCGGAGCTTCTCTCCATCGTGGGTGTCGTTGTACTGCAAAGTGAGCGGGTCGTAGGGGACGCACGACTTGTTCTTCATGCTCTTCACGCCGAGCTCCCTCTGCGTCTCCCAGTACCTCTGTGACGAGTGTAGCGAGGAGCGGCGAGCGAAGCGAGCCGTGTTAGAAATGGGTGGGGGTGAAAGTTGACGATGTTGAGACTGGAGCTACTAGCAGCGAGGAGCGAAGCGACAAGCTCATAGAAAGCCTGTGTGTGTGTCTCACCTCCTCCTGCGTCTTGGACTCCTCGATCTTCTTCCACCTCTGCTCTTCGGTGGTCGCCCTCTTGTTACGCGTGTTGTTATAGATGTCCTGTTTTCGCTCGTAGGCCTGTAGGGATGGGGGGGTTAGGGGGGAGGGGGGCGAGTTGTGTTAGTGAATGGGCGCGATCCCTTTAGGTAGGCATGCAGCGGGGTTGTTCGGCAGGGCTCCTTACCTTCTTACGGGCCTGGAACTCCTCCCCAGCAGTGTCGCTGTGGTAGCGGTCAGCGTCAGCGAGGAACCCCGCCGCGTTGGACTGAAGCGTCAGCAGCTCCGAAGGGTTCTCAGGCGCATTCTCTCGGTACATTTTTGCGGCCAAGCCTGTGCGGTTCATTAACCTCTGCTTCTCGAGGGCCACCTTGTCCTTGAGGGCGCGGCGCTCCTTGCGAGTGAGGGGCTTGATGTTCTTGAAGCCGGAGCTGGGGGGCTGGGGGCCGCCCGACGAAGGGTTGTAGTTCATGGGGGATGGGAGAGGACGCGACTGTTGGATTTTAGTTTGGGTTTTGGGGGGGGAAGTGGGGGGCGGAGGGGGCGGGTTGGGGTGGGGGTGCGGGTTGAAGGGGCGTATTAAGTGGTGGTTGAACTGTTATTGAGTGGCGATAACGGCTTATAGGTCGAGATAGGCGAGGTAAGGCTTTCCAGAACAAAATTCCTCAAAACAAGAAAATCAAAACCCCTTCTCCCAGATTTCAAACTTTTATCCCAAATATATCCACACAGGGCGAAAAGAAAGAACGAGGAATCGATTTCCCTGAACAACCCCCTTATTCACCATGATGATGTCCCGCGGAACCCGCAAGCAGAGCATCGTGGGGGGCAGTAGGTCCTCTAAAAAATCAGCCCCGAAGGTTCCTAGCTTGCAGGACTTTATCGCAAAGCGCGACTTCACGGGAGCGCTGGCGCTGCTTGAGTTCAAGAGGCGCAATGGAGGTGATGACGAGGAGACGGAGGACGAGGTGCAGACGTTGATGTGGATTGGATACTGCGCATTTCACTTGGGCAGGTATGAACGGGCGCAGGAGGTAAGAGGATTGGGGGTAGTCTGGCAGCATATATATAGTCAGGCTGATGGTTTAGGGTTATATGCTCACACACAATCCTCACACACATCCACACGCCATTCACAGGTCTACTCGGAACTCATGACCGGAAACCACGGCAAATGCCCTCCAGAAGTTCCCCTCTACCTAGCCTGCGTTTACTACTACATGCAAATGTACTCCGAGGCGCAGGACGCCGCCGCCGAAATCAGCAAGGACTCCGCGCTCAAGAACAGGGTGCTGTTTCACGTGTGTCACAAGCTGGGCGACGAGCACAAGTTGATGCAGCACCACCAGAAGCTCAGCGACACCAACGAGGATCAGGTGAGGGCGAGTACGCGAGCGAAGCGAGCGCTCTGTACACATAAAAGTATATATAATAAGTAAATAATAAGTAAATAATAAGTAAATAATAAGTAAATAATAAGTAAATAATAAGTATATAATAAGTATATATAATATTGTTCATTCTAACACGGCTCGCTCCGCTTCGCGCCCCTCCACTCACAGCTATCGCTGGCAGCTATTCACTATTTGAGGGGTCACTTCCAGGAGGCAACAGATATCTACAAGAGACTGCTGCTGGAGAACCGAGAGGACCTGGCGTTGAATGTTTACGTCGCCATGTGCTACTACAAGCTCGATTACTATGACGTCAGCTTGGAAATATTGGCGGTGTACTTGCAGACGTACCCGGATTCCGCCGTCGCGATTAATTTGAAGGCTTGCAACCACTTCAGGCTGTACAACGGGAAGGCGGCAGAGGCAGAGCTGAAGGTGTTGGCGGAGGTGAGGGGGGGCAAGCGAAGCGAGCCGAGGAGCGAAACGACGTGCTGGGAATACGATAAATTCTTGTTCTAACTCGTCAACGCCACAGCACGGACACGTGCTGCAGGCCAATGACCTCATCAGGCACAACATGGTCGTCTTCAGCAACGGCGACCAGGCGCTGCAGGTCCTCCCCTCGCTGCTGGACTTCATCCCCGAGGCCAGGCTGAATTTGGTTATTTACTACTTGAGGAACGACGGAGTCGAGGAGGCAGACAATCTGCTCAAGGACCTGGAGCCGTCCACCCCCCAGGAGTACATCTTGAAGGGAGTCGTCAACGCCTGCATGGGCCAGAGCATGGGAATGAAGGAGAACCTGAAGAACGCCCAGAAGTTCTTCCAGCTCGTAGGAGCGAGCGCCAGCGAGTGTGACACCATCCCCGGAAGGCAGTGCATGGCCAGTTGTTTCTTCTTGTTGAAACAGGTGAGGGGGGGAGGGGAGAGCGGCGAGCGAAGCGAGCCGAGTACGAAGCCAGAGCGAGGAGCGAAGCGACGAGTTAGTTTAGAACGTTCTTAGTTAATGTTCATGGAATCAACGAATTCCCAGCTGTCGCTTCGCTCCTCGTGGTTCGGTTTTTAAGAGCACGTTTCATTAACACACAACAATTCAACAATTCAACAATTCAACAATTATTTTCAACAGTTCGAGGACGTCAACATCTACTTGAACAGCATCAAACAGTACATGTACGCCGACGACGACTTCAACTGGAACTACGGAATCAGTCTGGCGGCCACCGGAAACTACAAGAGGGCCGAAGAGGCCCTGCTGCTGGTTCAAAACGAAACCTACAAGGCCGAATACTGCTACATCAGCTGGCTCGCGAGGTGCTACATCATGAACAACAACCCGAGGAACGCATGGGAACTCTACCTGAAAATGGACACGAGCAACGAAAGGTGAGACACAGCTCAGAGCGAAGCGACGAGCTGAGAACAAGTTATTTGCGGCCGCAGTTTGCTACGCTGGTTGCTTCAGACCCGCCAATAACGCTGCTATTATCGCCGCGCAATTCTAAAACGCCAATCGTTCATTTTCATGCGACTCGCTACGCTCGTCGCAGCTTCAACTTGTTGCAGTTGATTGCTAACGACTGCTACCGAATGGGAAGTTTCTTGTATGCGGCCAAAGGTGAGGGGGGGCGCGAGCGTACAAGCAGGACACATCGACCCAACATTTGATTCTAACACGTGCGCCAATCTATTTTTTTTTTCAGCCTTCGACGTCCTAGAACGCCTCGACCCCGATCCCGAATACTGGGAAGGCAAACGCGGCGCCTTCGCCGGCGTCTTCCAAGCCGTTGTAGCCGGCAAAGCCGCCAAAGAAGACTTAAGAGACGTTCTGGCCATGGTGAAGCACACGGGTAACCCGCAGGTGGAATACATGACGAGGGTTATTAGGAAGTGGGCGAAGGAGGCGAATGTTAAGATTAGCTAAAGAGGTTTGTGGGGTGTGTTGTGGTGTGGGGTAAAAGAAGTGTACGACTTTTTGGAATACGAACAATTCTCCATCCCGCCCGAGGTCTCTATTCTTTATTTGATGGTCGTGGTTGATAAGGCGAGGGGGGGGGGGTCAAGAAGAGGAAGCTCGTTGAGGGGTAGGAGAGTTGGGCGTCAGGTGAAGTCCTTTTGAAAAAATGAGTAGCCTAACGAGGGGAGGGGGCAGAGAGAGAGGGAGAGGGAGAGGGAGAGAGAAGGTTGAAAATTGGAGAGTTTAGTTTTATTTTCATTTTACAAATCCTGCTTTAGCTACTATCCCCCGAACATTTCCTGCCCGAAACTATTTATGCGAAGTAATCGAGGCTTCCCTTCTTCTTGGCTGCGACGACGCTGATGGCTTCGATGAAGTCTTCGTGTTGGATTTCCGTTCCTTCCCTACGAAGGGCGAGCATGCCGGCTTCGACGCAGACGGCTTTTAGTTGGGCGCCGTTAAAGTCGTCGCAGGAGCGAGCGATCTCGTCGAAAGCTGTGGCGAGCGAAGCGACGGGAGGGAAATGAATTTGTTAGAAATAAGTGGCGAAATATCGAACTCCTAGCTCGTCGCTTCGCTCCTTGCTAGGCCTCGTTCATCCTCACCTACGTCGGTGCTAATATTCATTTTCCTGGAGTGGATTTTCATGACTTGTGCCCTCGCCGCTTCGCTGGGGTGGGGGAGCTCGATCTTCCTGTCCAACCTTCCAGAGCGGAGCAGGGCCGGGTCCAAAACGTCCGGGCGGTTGGTGGCCGCGATGACCTTGATCATGTCGTTGCTGGAGAAGCCGTCGAGCTGGGAGAGGAGCTCGAGCATGGTCCTCTGCACCTCCCTGTCTCCGCTCTGGTCTCCTCCGAACCTGCGACAGGGGAAGCGAACGAGCGAAGCGAGCCGAGGAGCGAAGCAACGAGTTAGTTTAGAATGTCAGGGTTCTTAATGCAAGGAGCGAGAGCGATAAATCCTCGTCGCGTCGCTCCTCGCTGCAAAGCCTTTGCCTCACCTCTTGGTGCCGATGGCGTCGAGCTCATCGATGAAGATGATCGCGCCCTTCCTCTTTCCGTCCTTGATCTTCTCGCGCGCCAGCTCGAAGGCGTCGCGGATGAGCTTCGCTCCGTCTCCGATGAACATTTGGACCAGCTGAGGTCCGGCCAGTTTGAGGAAGATGGCGTCGGTCTGGTTGGCGCACGCTCGGGCAAGGAGGGTCTTTCCGGTTCCGGGGGACCGTGGAGGAGGACGCCCTTGGGGGGTTTGATGCCGATGGCGTCGAACATGTCTTTGTGGGTCATGGGGAGGACGATGGCTTCGATGAGCTCTTGGATTTGTTTGTCGGCGCCGCCGATGTCCGAGTATTCTTCTGTCGGGCGTTCGTCGACCTGTGGGAGGGGGGAGTGAGCGGCGAGCGAAGCGAGCGTTAGAGGCGTGGAGTGAGGGGGTGGGGGGGTTGTTTGTGTGTGCTCTCAGTCGCATTATTGCTGTCGCTCTAGTTCTATCTGGGGTCTCTGCATGACGCTCCTCAAATGTTCGCCTAAACCAGGAGTCGCCGTAATCAGAATCATAAAACATTTTTGAATATATCATCATCGAGCACGTTATTTATCGTCCCTCCCCCCTACTCCCCCCATCCTTACCTCCATCGCCTTAACACGACTATCATACTCCGCCGGCAACTTCTCCAAAATCAAATAACTATCCTTATTAGTTCCAACCATATCAGTCGGCTTCAACTCCTCCACGTCCACCAGCCCCGGCACGGGCAGGTAGATCGTCTGACGGGTGGAGGTTCTGATGACGGCTGACTTGGTCTTGCGGACTGCGTCGACATCTTGGGCTCCGCCGTCTTCGTCTTCTTTTTCTAGACCATCTTCAGCGTCTGCGTCCAAAACCTCCACGACGTTTCCGACCAAGTAGGGGAGCTGCTTGTTAAGCTTGATCTTCTCTTGGTTCTCTTTGATCTTCTCTTTTTGGTTGAGGGTCTCGTGGTTGATGCGTTGGATGTCGGATTTCATGATGCGGATGTCGTTGTCGAGGAGGCGGATGCGGGTTTGGATGTCGTCGTTGGACATTGACAGGAGGTCAGCGTCGACCGGGTCTTCGTCGTCTCCCCAGATCTGTTGGGGGTTAGGGGGGTGGGGGGAAAGGGGTTAGCGTTTGGGGAATGTGTATTGGGTTTAACATGGGCGTGCTGAAATCCAAACTCGGCCCCGTCTTGGCCCTGGCGGCAGTGCCACAACGGCGAAAATTAACGCGCACGGGGTCCCGGCGCTCGCACTCCATAGAGATGACCTCGACCAGCCCTCCAACGTCGGCTACCCGCTTCAAGTGTCCAGCCTGACCCTCTGCGGAGTCTACTCGACTCTTCGAAATTGTCCCAAACTAAACGCCTCAATTCAAAAAGCCCACGAAGCACAACACTCACATCCTCTCCCTCGAGGTTGTCTAGAGGAGGCGGATCCTCGTCGGCAGTATTAGTCATGGTCTGGTGATGCGGCGTCGATCAAAAATGAAAATCGTGATACGCCAGCGAAACAACCATTTTGGTCGATTCTCAATATCCACAACTACGCCTCCTCAGAACTCGTCGTTAATACTGCCACATTTCACAGCAATCTGAATCCATCTGAAATCCCAAAATTATCTTTCCGCTCACTCTTTTCCTTCCATCAAGTATTTCACACCTCGCAAAATGTTCCGACTTATGTTTGCCCTGTTTATTCTCTTCCTACCCGCTCTGTCCTTCACCGTAGGCCCTCGGCAGCTCATACCTACTACTTATAACCATATTCGCCGCTCCAATCCCCCCTTGTCGGTTCTCAGTGACTCTAAACAGTCCTTCACCGACGACATCATTGATGGCGAAGACTTTAACTCTGACTTTAACTCCGAACTTGACCCAGAACTTCTCCCCACCTCCACCCCCTCCAAAGCCTCCAGAGCCTTCACCC
>BLQM01000551.1:0-12750 GCA_012489335.1 Triparma laevis f. inornata | reverse complement strand
TGATGATGTTAGGGTGTCGTAAAAGGTTTGGAACTGGGGCGAGGAGCGAAGCGACAAGTTAGTTAGAAATGATTAAAATAATGCACAGGAGGTAGTTAACGCTTACCTCTTCAAAAGCCTTCTTCGTCTCCAAATACCCCATCGTACTCTCGAAAAAGCTGAAAATAATTATTCGGTGGTGTTGTGTGAGAAAATTGTTAAATGTGTGCAAGTACGACGGCTCAGCTGCTTGTGGCTGCAAACGTATAAAGATACGAACGCGGGGTTTGAAAGAGTACCACAGGTTTAGTTTACTTTCAACGAACGTTTTGCTCATTAAAAAGTAAATTGACACCGTGGCCTGCGCTTTCGGAGTGCAAGCTAAAGTGAGTGCTTTTTGACCGCAGCGCTATATTCGTTGCGAAACGAAGCGCATATCTTCTCTTCGCCTGTTTTATTTCATCGTTGGTATTATATTGTTCAACGAGTCTTGATAAAACGGGCGGTTGATTTTCGAGGGGGGNTTCGCTTAGATGAGGGGTTTGGCGGGGAGGGGGGGGGACGCACCTAAAAGCGTTAATATGCTTATCCAAATCCAACAAACACGTCACAACATTAATCTCGTGAAACGCCGCCTCCACGAGGATTCCGATGCCATCGCAGGAGGCCGTGGGGGGGGCGAGGGAGGAGTAGTTGCGGAGGATGGAGGAGAGGGTGGATTTTAGGGCGGAGAGAGCCTTCAGGTTGTCGGTTGAAGGGACGGGGGGTGGGCTGCCAGGGGCAGAAAATGTCTAAGGTTAGCAGCGAGCGAAGTCGAGCTGTGTTAGAGGTATATAAATGCAGCGTAAAAGCATCGTAAGACCGCTAACAACAAAATATATATAATCTCCTAAATTGTCCTAACGTACCATACAACAATGACAATCCACCAACGCCAACCTCGCCTGAAACACCAGCAAAAAGTGGCCATTAGACAGCACAGAAGGGGCTCGGGTGCGGAGGTAGCTGATTTCGTCGAGGAGTTGATGTTTTTTTTTAGAGGAGGTTACGTGGGTGAAGTTGTGGTAGGCTGAGAGGGGACGCAGTGGCGGCAGGGTTAGAGATTGTATATATTTATGTAATGCGTTTACGTAATGCGTAAATGGATGCGTAAATGTTGCTAATTGCGTATACATTATTGCAAATTAATCAATTATCAGTCGCGCTAAATGTTTTCGAACACGTAACCCCTAACTCTAATCCTCCGTCACTCACCTATCTCGATATCCAAATACCTATGAAAGAAAAGGCTACTCCTCAAAACCGTCGAATCTGAAGATTCACTTAACAAACAAAACGCGGAGTCAAAGCCACACGTGATTAAGGAGAGGGAGAAGGAGAAGAGGAAAGAGTCCATTTTTAGGTAGGGATTGGATGTGGTGATCGACCGCAGAGGGATCGATGGTCACGTGCTGAATTTTCTTTTTGCGGGTGTCGTGATGTCGTTCTATGAACGTTCAGGGCTTGGTTTCATGTATAGTGGTGTATTGAGATAGCGGAGGGTGTGAGAGCGCGATAACCAAGGGCTGATTGAGGCGAAAACTAGACTGGAAAAAGAGGGAGCTAAATGAGAGTGAAAATTAGGAGCATGACACCAACGCTTGTTTTCGTGCTGCTTGTGGCCTTCGTAGCCACTACCTCGGGCAGCGACGATACGTTTTTCATACTCGATTCCCCCGACGCTCGCTGCTTCCAGGTAAAAATAAACGTCGAAAACTGAGGGACAATCGGCGAAGAATGAGCGAGTTTATGAACGTTCTCGTGAAGGAACAACGACGCCGAATGTCGTGTGCGGATCGACAATGCTGTTGACGATGTAGTCGAGTATCGTGTTTCACTTGTTGGTCTTGGTCTCCGTTGATCTTGATGAATCCGCTCATCTTGAAGCCGGACGCCAGCGATGAACGTAGCGACGACAAGTTAAAATTGTGTAACGATGAAAGTTGTGTGAGCATTTAGTCTAAGGCTACCGGCTCGTAGATTCTCACCTCCTGCAAAACACTCCACTAACCCCTCCCCAATCTCCCCCTCAACCCACTTCCCCCACCCCCTACCCCCCAGATCGACTACCCTCCCGGCACAGTCGTCAACGTCGACTACACCCTAACCCCCTCAATAACCGGCCGCATAACCATAACCGGCCCCACCTCCTCCTCCGCCTGGTCCGACACTTTCTTCCTAAAAGACTCCAAAGGCAAAACCGTTGAAATGAAAGAATCCAAAATAAAACAAAAAGACACCATTACCTTCAAAAGTTCAGGATTAACCCATTTCTGCTTCAAACAAAACACTCCAGTCTCGTCTCGAGGAACAATTAAAATAACCCGCGGTTTAGGCGGACACGGTTCCTCCGGTAAATTAAATTTAAATCCAATCCTCTCAAGACTCTCCACACTACGAGATCGTATAACCTGGATAATAAACGAAGCTGATTACATGAAATTAACAGAGGTTGAGTTCCATGATCAATCGGTTAAAATGAATTCTGCGAGTGTTTGGTGGCCGGTTATACAGATTTTGGTTTTACTCGTTACCGGGATTGCGTGGACGGTGCATTTGACGAGGTGAGAAATGAACTGCGAGGAGCGAACGCGACGAGATGGGAATAAGACAATAAAGAGAAATGAGGCAAGCTATTAGCTGAAGTGGAAGCACAGACGCGACTATTGGAGCTACGTAATTATAACGAGTTAACACCAATCTTCATGCGACTCGCTACGCTCGGAGCAGTTTTTTTAGGAAGAGGAAGTTGGTGTGAGTTAGTGTTTGGGGTGATTCATAAATATAGGCTACGAAATTACTTTTGCTAAGCAAATAAATGAGTGGGTTTTTTGTTTTACGTTCTACGTATGTGCGTGCTGTGATACCCCAATATTCCAATATCTAGTTAGTATAGCTCCGGCATTTTCGGCTTCTTGATTCCGCTGGTCTTAGTGGTAATGACTTCATCGATGATTCCGTACTCCTGCGCTTCTTCCGCAGTCATGAAAAAATCGCGATCGCAGTCCTCCTCGATTTTGGACTTGGGTTGATCAGTGTATTCTGCGATGTACGTGTTCAAAACTTCGCGAATGTAAAGAATCTCCTTAGCCTGAATCTCAATATCGCTAGCCTGACCTTGCGCGCCTCCGAGAGGTTGGTGTATCATGATCCTAGCGTTGGGGAGGCTCTTCCTCTTTCCCTTCTCCCCCGCCCCCAACAAGAACGCTCCCATGCTAGCCGCCATTCCGAAGCAGACGGTGGAAACATCGCAAGGGACGTACTGCATGGTGTCGTAAATTGCCATGCCTGCGGAGACGCTCCCTCCGGGGGAGTTAATGTACAGAGTAATATCCTTAGTGGGGTCCTCGTTGGCGAGGTAGAGCAACTGCGCGACCAGGACGTTGGCGACCTCGTCGTCTACCTGAGTTCCGAGGAGGAGGATACGGTCCTTCAACAGGCGGGAGACGACGTCCATCTGGCTGCCGTCGGAGGACTCGACGGTGGGCATGCGGACAGGGTTGGTATTGGGGGAATCCTCCTTCCGGCGGGGGTCGACTGGGGGGGGAGGGGGGGGGGATTGGGGGGGGCGAGTTTGGAATTAAAAGGAGGAGGGTTTGGCGACGGGGTTAGTTGTTAGAAATGGGCCCACCCACCGGGTTTACTTGAGTTTCGAGAGTAGCTAGGGAAAGTTTCGTCTACTATCTCAAGCTTGAAGAAGCGAAAACATACGTAGGCCCAAAATAAAAGCGGCACAGGCGAGAAGGAAGGGACCAGACCAGCCAGCTCCGACTCCGAACGATCATTCCTTACTTTCTGGACTGGGCGGGTCGGACATCATTTTTAAAGTGAATGCCCGGGAGCGGACTGGCAAGGCGGGCACGAAGGCCTGACTAATGGCGACTATGGCTAAGAGGAGGATGAGCTTCATGATGAATAGAGAATTTTTTTCCAAGGATTTTGAGGGTGACAAACCTGTCTCTTTTATCTCACGTGAGTCGAGTAGTCGAGCGAGATCGCCACACGGGTGATCTCGCAACCATAAACTGCTCATTCACCACTAAAATCTAACACGAATCGCTACATTTGCCCCAAACCATCTCCCCAAAGTTCGAACCCAATCTCGCTCAAACAACAATGGAAGAGGTATTGATTGAAGCCCTTTCCGCCTCCATGGGCGGCATCATAAGTTCCAGCGCGCTCTTCCCCTTGGAGGTCGTCAAGACCAAGATGCAGGCTATGGACAGCAAGAAGGATAAGAAGAAGGAGGAGAAGGGGCAGGACGGAGGCGACGGGGAAGAGGTGAGAGTGAATCTGCAGAGTGGAAACGGAGCTCATCACCCGCTGCATCATCATCGCTCCCACCACTCACCACCAACACCCCCTCACCCCCACCCCACTAGGAAACCTCACCTGAAACCTCACCTCCCACCGCTCTCGGAGTCGCCAAAACCGTCTACTCAACCTACGGAGGTGAGGCACTGTCTCGTCGCTCAGCTCCTCGCTTCGATTGCAATATTTACGCGAGTAACGATAAAAGAAGTAAGTTGAACTTACTCGTCGCTTCGCTACGCTCGTCGCAGTCCTCGGCTTCTACAAAGGCATGCACTTCTCCGCCATCCAATCCTTCATGGAAAAAGGCCTCTACTTCATCGCCTACACCGCCCTCAAATCCATCTACAAGGACATCACCGCCTTAGACGATATAGGCACAATTTCTAATCTGGGATTGGGGTGTATTGCGGAGTGGTGTCATTTGCCTTTTACGCTTCCTTTGGATTCGTTGACTACGGCGTTGGCTACGGATACGAAGAATAGGAGCGCTTATTTGATTATGACGAGTTTGTGTTCAGAGAAGGGGTGAGAAGAAGAGCGTTGAGGACGTATAAGCTACATATAGTATTCTAACCCCGCAACTCTGCTCGCTTCGCTCGCGGCTTCCTCACAGCCTCGCAGGAATGTACTCCGGAGTGCAGGCGTTCGTAGTCCTCTGCCTTAAACCCGCAATCCAATACACCGTCTTCGAAAAAGTAAAAGCCGTAATCCTCGCCTCAAAAACCACAGCCACCAAAACCCTCACAGCCATCGAGGCGTTCCTCCTAGGCATGGTGGCACGTACTGTTGCTACTATTATCGTTTCCCCATATACAAGAGCGAAGGTTATGCTGCAGTCGTCGTCTTCGGATGAGAAACCTGACATCCCTGCGATGTTGAAGAAGATATATGAGGAGGAGGTGAGAAATTGCGACGCGTTATCAGTCTCAACGCCGCTTCCACCCCCACCCATTTCTAACATGGCTCGCGTCGCTCGCCGCTCGCAGGGCGTAGGGGGAGTCTTCCAGGGTATCGGGCCGGAATTGACGAGGGGTGTGCTCTCCGCCGCGCTCATGTTGATGGTGAAGGAGAAGATAAGGGGGAGGGTTGAGAGAATCGTGAAGGGTTAAATAACTTCATTTTTTTTAAATAGACAATAGTGTGCTGTGTACCTCTAGAAAGAATTTTAATATATCAAATGTCATTTCTTTTCCATTTCCATTTCATTTATTCACCCCCTACCCCCAAAGACGAGCTGTCGTAAAAATGCACTTTGCAGCCCCCCTTGGTACTATCGGTCTTCACCGGAGTCAGACCTGGCACAGAAAACATGTAACTAGCAATCCTACACCCCCTCCTCAAACAATCATGCAGCTTCTCCTGAATTAACTTCAACCCGGCAGGAACCAAGTACACGAAGATTGCGGTGGCATCAGTAAGGTCCGTGGTGCAGACGTCTGCGTGGTGAAATTGTACCTTGTCCTGAGCTGGGGGAATGGTGGATAGAGTTGTCAAGCATCTCTCGTAGTATATTCTGTCGAACTGTAGCACAAAACAAGTGTTAGACTAATACTACAGGTACAGCTACTACAGCTCCCCCCCCGATTTTAAAGCCAATTTTAAAAGTTACTTCCCCGTCTCCCCCTCACCTCCACTCCTATGCAATTTAAACCCCCCCTCAACGCTCAAAAACGCCGCGAACAAAAATCTCCCGTCACCACACCCCAAATCGTACAACATATCCTCGCTAGACAACCCCAACATGCTCAAAGCAGCCTGCTGGGCTGTTACATCTGTTGGATTGAATGGGGCCAAATAGCCCTGAGGCTTTGAGCCTTCGACAATCGAATCTGAGGCCTCTGTGGCGAATCGCGCCACACTGTCGCCGTATTTCTCTTCTGTTTTAGGCGCCGACATATAATATATACACAAAACGCACTACAAATAAATTCAAATCCAAACTGCCTAAATCCCCAAAATCAGGCTTCTCATTTCCCCATCACGATCTTACCAGATCTCAGGCCCTTCCGCCTACCCCACCCCTCCCGATGGAACTCTCCACCAAGTCTATCAAGTTCACCGAGGCAGATGACGCCAAAATGCTAGGCGGCGGCTCTAAGAAGAGCAACAGGTGCGTCCGCACAAATCAACTGCCGTCCCCGCCGGCATCATGGCATTTCCTCACCCCGAAATAACCTCCCCCGCCCGCCCTTTCCCACAGCCAAAAACGGGGCACCTTCAAATCTGTCTCCTTCCGCATGGAGGCCGCCTTTCTCGGCGCCCAGGCCTACGAGGGTTCCGTGTACTCCCTCTGGAAGGAGGGAAACGCCATGGTCAAAACCTGCCTCGGCCCTGGCCTGTTCAACCAGTCCCTCCTCATCTACCAGGTATTCGCGAACGTGTTCGCCAACATCTTCCTCGCCATGGTCGCCTCCGCCCTCATCCTCATGTTCTACGGAGACGCTCCCACCACTATGACCCCTCACCAGCTCACAAGCGGCATGGTATTCTTCGCTCTCGGCTTCGCCATCAACAGGATGATCAAGAGCTTGATCCTCACCCACACTGGCAAGTGGTTCATGCGCAGGGCCAAGTACGCCATCAACCAGAAGGTCGAGTTCGAGTCCTCTGAGGAGGAGGCTGATGTTATGGCCAACCTCGCTCAACACAAGAACCTCTTCATCACGTCCTGGATGGCTTCATCCTCCAACGTGGTCACGGAGGCCATTTCCATCTGCATGATCGCAGCCTTTTCCCCTACCTTGTTTGGGATCGCTGTCGGGATCTTCTTGTTCGGGAAGGCGATTTCGTCGATGGATGACATGTATTTGGTTAGGGAGCAGCATAAGATCTTCGAGATTGCCAAGGTACGTATATATAATAAGCACACACACACTCACTTTCTAATTCCGCCCATTCCCTCCTCGATGCTCGCTTCGTTCGCCGCTCCCCCCCACCCACACAGAACCTCGAGTCCAACGACAATGACGCTGACAACGAGGCCAACCACAGGTTCTTCCACAACCGAACCACAGTCCAGCACCAGATCGTCACGCTCGCCTTCATCCTCTATGCGTACATGGGCCCGGTTTTCTTCATCTTCGCCGCTTCCTCGCTCGCCGCCGATGGAAAGGTTGGCATGAGCAGTGCGATGTCGTCCTGCGTGTTCTTCCTCATGGCCGCGATGTCCGCGCTCAACGAGCACGGAAGCGTCCAGCGCGTCATTAAGAAGCTTCACGCCACCAGCAAGCTCTTGGCGTTCGACAAGAAGCACAACGGCGTCTTCGTTGACTACTTCACCTCCAACCCCAACCCGGAGATTCCTTACTCTTCCCAGAAAACTTCCACTCAATTCACCTACACGCACACCGAGAAGGTGAGAAGAAAAGAATGTGGAGAGGAGCGAAGCGACGAATGCTATTAGCTACAGTAGCGAGTAAACGAGTCGAGTCCTCAGCCTCAAACCTGCTCAACGATTACAATTCTAACGTCGTCGCTTCGCTCCTCCGCTCCTCGAAGGCCGGCTTCCTCTTCACCCTCTTGTCCATCGCCGGCATCCTCGTCGGCGGCATCGCCTTTGTCTACACTTCCGACGTGACTTTCTCGTGCTCCAACGTCGAGGTCGCCTGCGGCCATGTGCCGGACGACGGCAGCAACGTCATGATTGAAGTCGAGTCCACCTTCTCCGCCACGCAGGGCTGCACCCTAAGCCAGAGCATCTCGGACATCGTCAAGCAGTGCGCTGACGCCGTCTCGACACGGAAACCAACCCCCTCGGAGTTGAAGTGGTCGACTGGGATATGCTCGCGGAGGACGATTCTGACGTTAACGCTGACGTAGAGGCCGAGGAGGACGCCATCGAGGAGATGCAGAGCAACGCCGACGCTTCTGCCAGCCAGCAAATCCTCGGTGGAAACCAGCAGACTGTTGTCATCTCGGCCAAGTATGACACCTGGAGCGCCCCCCGCGTCTTCCAGCAGGTTTTCTCCGTCAAAGACAAGTCAACCTCCCGTCGCAACCACCGCCTCTCATCAGACTCAGATGACTACGAATTCGAAGCTAAAAGCGATCCCGCCTTTACGTTCTTCCACCCTGAAACGATGAAGGAGAAGTTCGAAATCGACATAACTGTTGGAAGCTCCCGTTACGACGGAAGCAAGGTGAGACGCAGCGAGGAGCGAAGCGACGAGCTGGGAATACGACAATTATGGTCGTAATTCATCTGCGCTAGTAGCTCTAGTCTAAACGCATAGGCCGCCTTCAACCTCACCCGATTCTAACTCGTCAACGTCAATCTTCATGCGACTCGCTTCGCTCGTCGCAGGACAACGTACAGGCCTTCTTCGTCGGAAAGCTCGGAACCTCTACTCTCTTCACCCTCGGCAAGAAGTGGGGCAAGGGAGAGTCTAGGGCAGTAACGGCCAACATTCCGGACGACATCGGGCCTTTGATCGGAGTCGTTTTGGTCTCCGGAGGAAAGGATGGGCTCAAGTTCAAACGTATTGAGGTGAGAAACTGCGAGGAGCGAATGGGAATGCGACAGTTGCGCTCGAAAATGAGGCTCCATGACGAACGTTAATAACACTCTGAACTAATTCGTTGCTTCGCTCCACACCTCGTTAATGCTCGTCGCAGGTTGACCAATCGTACACGGGAGAGATGAAGTCGTTCTTGAAGTGCAGGGGAAGCAAGAGGAAGGGAACTTGGAACTGCGAACAGTATGTTCCGCTCTTCAAGGAAACCGGTGGAGAATGCATCCCAGAGTGCGACCCCGCCCTGCAAAACGCCGTTCCAGACTTGGCACTTTTAACGGGCGGGCCGACCCTTCCATCCAGTACAACGGAGTTAACGTACGCCTTCGGAAAGGTCTGGAACGACTGCGTCAAGAGGGGGCCCGTTCGCTTCACGTACGAAGCCAAGTGCGACATCGGCTGCGGTGACCGCCACGGAAGTTTCAAACAAAGTCCTGACCCCACACCCGTCGGAGGCAGCGCCATCGGAGACTGCCAGCAATCCAACGGAAACGCTTACCCCACTTGGTGCGTTGCGGAGGACGGCAACTCTGCTACGAAATTGGCCAAGGCAAGCAACAACTGCGCTGGAACCAAGGTTGGCCACGACCGTGGCCACCAAGTCCCTGCCAATAACTTTGACTACGACGACGTCGTCATTGAGGCGACTAACTACATGACGAACATCAGTCCGCAAGCCGCCTCCATGAACCGCGGAGCCTGGCTGAAGACCGAAATGATGGTTGAATGCTGGCGAAATGAAGTCCCGATTTCCGTCCTTGGTGGCGCTGTGTTCATCGGAGACAACGGCAAGACGCTCACCGACGTGCCGGAATGGGGAAGCGTCGACCGTTCTGGCTGGTTCGAAGACAGCCACGGCATCAAGAACCCTGCCTACTTCTGGAAGGTAATCTTCACCGGCGAGCAAGGTTCTTACAAGAACGACTACATCGCTTTCTGGATGCCAAACCACGAGTCCGCCAAGTCCAGCCTCATTGACGATTACATCGTGAGCATTGCCGAGTTGGAGGCTAATCTCGCCGCTTGGGGAGCTCCCGAGACTTTCACGCTCCCGGGTGATTCGGAGATGTCCAAGGCGGACAAGTACAGTAAGGTCTGGGAGGATCCTCAGGGATGCAACCGCGCCTAAGAAGTTTGGAGGGGTTATGTACAAAAAGAGGGGTTGGGAGAAGAGCTAAAAAGAGTTAAAAATAGTTCAACAAGAGAGAGAAAGAGAAAAAAATAAGAACAGAAGTTTCACACAACTAAACTAATATTTACAAAATTAACTACCTACATGAGTTCCAATCCAACTCTCCTCCCCCCTCCTCCATCCTCCTCCTACACGATTTCATCATTCGACTCGCCTTGATTCTGGACGAGTGTCGGATCCCTGCCGCTTCTTTTGGTACCCTGTATCAAAGCCAAGCTGTTAGCTTCGGGAGGCATCTTTAGAGAGTAACCACTCGGACGATTCATCAACGAGGGACCATCTTTCTTGCTGGAATTGAAGGTTGCACTCAACCCGGACTCACTCAAGCCGGACCCCGACCCCGACGTTGGCGTAGATGGTCCCCTATCGTGTGCTTCTCCTAGGTTCAGCTCGGCGGTATAATGCTTAGGCATCTGAGAAATGATAATGGCAGGTCGGAACCAATCCGGGTGCTCTTCCATCCACTTGGGCCAATTCTCTAAAAGATACTCCTTTAAGTCTTCTTCAAATCCTCTTCGATACGCAGAGTGATCGGTTAGGACCTGCAACTTCTCAGATCCTGTTGCCCCGTTCTTGAACATCTTCTTGCAATTTCCTGGGCCGTTCGTTAGCGAGTAGAAAGTTGGGATGAACGAACGTTTGATCGAGAGGGAAAAAGCCGCAGCCGAAATTAGCCAAAGCGCATTGATGGAAGCTAAAATCGTGTACAGCTGCGACGGCGTCAACTTCCCTTCTTCGTTAGGGTCGAGGTAGTAATCCGACCCTGCGTAGATGGGAACTGCAAGGTACACGGAGATTTGGCTCCAAATTAGGAAGAAGGCCCAGGCCGCCCCGCCTGCAATGTTAGATGCGACGAGGGTGATGTTAAACTTTTGAATGGGGGAAATAAAATATTGAAGTGAGGGAGTTCGCTCACCTAGCTGGTAGGGATGTCGCAGGTGCACCATGGCAGAAAAGTCAAAGAGCATCATTTCAATTGTTCTTACAAAGAAAGACAAAGTTAAAGAGATCGCGTTATTTTCTATCGGAATAAAATAGCGAAAGTCGCCGCGGAAGCCTTTCCAGCACAAGTAAAGGCCTATTTCGGCACCGATGTAGGTCAATAACATAGTTTTTCCCGCTACTCCTAAAAGGCTAAACATAATAGCCTTCATGAAGACCTGCAGAGCCGAAACGGAGCACATGGACGAAAACGCCATCCCCCTCTTCAACGGAGAGACCTCGATGTAACCGTAAATCCAGGGTTGGGTCCTTCGTCCCTGAGGTTCGATGTCCTTGTCGTAGGAGATCAGGGACGTAGAATACCCAATCGAAGACGCGGAGAGGAAGATCGAGAGTACCATGATGAACGGCTGGGGGGAGGGGTAAGTACGAGGTACGGAGCGAGGTACGAGGAGTGAACGACGTCTTCTCACCTTGTCTTTACTTATGAGCAGGGCGAAAGTTTGGACACAGGCCGACGGGATGGCCTCGGATACCATTTCAATAGCCTTGGTGTACATGAGCTCACTCAGGGGTGGCATGACTTGTCCTTCCTTTTGCTCCGCTCCGCTGGAAACTCTATAAGCGTCGAGGGCAGGTTTGAGAAACGTGAACGTGAATAAAGCCTCATACGCAAGGTTCTTCTTCCAACCCCTAGTCCCCATCGTGTTAAGGATGGATACGAAGAATGATAAGAAGAGGGTCACGCTAAGCATGACGATGTTCGCCGTGGCGAAGCCGGTCTGGCCATTGGCAAGGAAGTAGCGGATCACGAGAATGTCCGAAATGGTGTCGAAGAGACTTATGGCCGCCCCGAAGACCACCCGAGCCTTGAGCCCCCAGGAGGCTTTGAGGATGAGCTGCTGAGCGACGGCAAGGACCATGGGTTTGAACCAGTCGACCTCTTGTTCGAGGGTCAGTAGGGCGGGGAAGCGTTGGATCCACTCTTCGACGCCCGCTACCACCATGGAGTTGGTCGCGAGAGACGCGGGCAGAGCCATACCTATATGTTGAGCATCTTTGCTCGTAACCGAGCTGAATTCCACGTCCGTGTGCTTAACTAAGCGGAGTCTATTACGGAGGATCTGCGCCATGAGGTCGTGTACCCACTCTAGTTTTCCAAGGTCAGCAAGGGTGTTGTAGGTCAAGAAGTGGCGACGAACGACCTCAATCGGTGGCGTGAAGAAACTCTCCCGCTCATACGCCCTCGCCAACCCTTCCCCAGCGGCGCGGGCGTCGTCCGAGTTGAACGCGAGGCGCTTCCTCTGGTAGAACAGACGGATCAAGCTGTATTGCTTCAAGATTTCCTGCGACGAGCGCCGAGCGAAGCGAGCAGAGGACGAAGTCCGAGTCGAGGAGCGAAGCGACGAATTAGTATAACTTGCTTCTAGTATCGTTGCGAGCGGCGAGCGAAGCGAGCCGATTAAAGCATTCCCAGCGAGGAGCAAAGCGACGAGTTGAACGAAATCAAGTGCAAATGCGAGGAGTGCTTGGAGCGAAGCGACGAGTTTTACGAAAACAAGTACAAATACTTCGCTCCTCGCCTCTCATCGCTAGTATGACTTGCTTCTAGTATCGTTACTCGCGTAATTGTCGTATTCCCAGCTCGTCGCTTCACTCTGCGCGGCTTCGTACCTTGGAACGGATCTTTTCGAACCTTCCGAAGTTGCCCGACTTTCCGTCGAGGACGCGGTTATAGATGCTGGGGTGGGGGGAGGGGTTGGGGAGGTTGGG
>BLQM01000548.1:11283-23129 GCA_012489335.1 Triparma laevis f. inornata | reverse complement strand
CTCGCTTCAATATCCCTCTCCTTCTCCTCCCCTCGGCTCCATAATCTACACCTACTATGCCCTCCACCGTCCTTCCGAATTCAGCAAGTGCAACGACTTCTGGATCTGGACTATTTTACCACTTGAAGGAGCGGCTATGGCTATTAGCTTCGTGCTTAAACCGAGGAGGAGGGACTGGGGGCATATTCTTCTTCTCTTCGTTCAGTACTTTATTTTTGGTTTCTCCGGAACTATTATTCGGAGACTTAAATTTAACGAGCATAACTACTCTATCAGTTACGAGGTATTTAGGGTTTTGGCGTGGCTTGTTCTCTGGATGTTTGGCATGAGGTGAGGCGCTCAGAGAGTCGAACGTCGCTCCATTCACGCCGCTAACTCGTCGCTATCGTCGTCGCTTCACTCCTCGTTCTCTCGCAGAATTCGAAAACGGATAGCTAACCTCCCAGACGAAGATTTATCCGAATTTCTAATCCAGAAGGTCGTGAAGGAGGGCATCTTCGTCGGTATAGCCCAGCTCGGCTTCCTCCTCTTCGGTTCCGTCCAGTGCGAGAAGGATATCGAACGTGAGCCCGGACAAGGTACGAAGAGGAGCGCGTAGTTGCTAGTAGATGACCTCCGCCGCTTTCACCACTACTCAATTCTAACCTAATCTTCATGCTCGCTGCGCTCTACTACGCTCGTCGTTCGCCGCTCGCCCGGACAAGGCCGAGACCACACGCAGTGCAACCGCACCCTCATTTCCCAGACCGGCCTCGGCGTCATGATCATCGTGTACATCGGGATCAAGCTCATTGGCGGGATCGTTCCAAAGGCCGTTCTCGACAAGCACATAGTATCGTTCAAGAAGGTCC
Organism: Triparma laevis f. inornata; assembly: GCA_012489335.1. Lineage (NCBI taxonomy): Eukaryota > Bolidophyceae > Parmales > Triparmaceae > Triparma > Triparma laevis. Next base: position 22,278 of record BLQM01000548.1, on the reverse strand, counting down.
TGGCAATGAAATTGAACGCCGAGGAGTTTGTTCAGTTCTTCGGACTCAGCATCGCCGCGGTTTGCGCGTTGTACCTTCTCGGGAATTACAGCGCCCGGGGCAAGCCCGAGGAGGGCGAGAGGAACGCCTCGTTGGCCGTCGTGGCGATCGGAAACGGTTGCCTAATTGTGAACGCTGTCTGGAAGATGGTCGTTATCCGGAAGGAGGTGAGGAACTGTGAGGAGCGAAGCGACGAGTAAAGTAGAGAACACGTTGTCTATGAGGACTCATGGTCTATGAACTTGTTGCTTCGCTCCTCGTAAAGTAGAGACCACGTTGTCTATGAACTCGTCGCTTCGCTCCTCGCCGGGAATAACGACAGTTGCGCTCAAAATTCAGCTGCGCTATTAGCTTCAGTGTAAACACTGACGCTCCTTTCGCCGCTACGCAATTCTAACTCGGTTAATTACGCAACTTCAATCTTCGTGCAACTCGCTACGCTCGTCGCAGTTGAGGGCAGGTGAAGACGAAGCCGCGTTGAACAACAGCGGCGCTGACGAAACCCACTCCAGCACCCCCAGCACCACTGTTTATTTAACGGAGGGGCACACATTTTGGAGTTTTTTGGCCGTTCTAGCGACAACTTTCAGTTCTTCGACCTTCATCGCCAGCATCGCAACAAAAACCGACTCGCTATTCTGGATCTTCCTCATGTTCTTCCCTCTAGTTTTCATCTTCTACATCTGCAGCTTGGCCGGTCAGCCGAGGAGGAGAAGCCCGCAGCACATGTGGCGCATCAGATTACACGTTGCGAGCTTTATCTGGCCCATTGTTATGGCTTCTCTCGTCTACTTGGTTGAAAATAACCATGGTGAGGTTTTGATTTTGGGTATCTTTTGGAGATTTTCCGCTGGCATTGGTTGCTGTTGCGTATTTCACTATGCGCTCAAACTGCGAGTGGCCATCGGCCGGTTGCCAGACGAGGACCTTGAGCGGTTCCTGGTCGGCAACCTGTTCACTGACGGGTTCCAGGTCTGCTTCTCGGTCCTGTTTCTGACGTTCATGACGACCCGGTGTATTCAGGAGAAAGGTGGTAATTTCCTAGGTGGTCAAACCCTCGAAGACGGGTGAGGGGGTGGGAGAACGAAGCCCAGCGAGGAGCGAAGCGACGAGCTGCTATTAGCCGCGAGGAATGAAGCGACGAGATTACGAAGGCGTCATAAATATAACGAGGAATCATATTAAAACTCCTTGTTCAATTCGTCGCTGGGCTCGCCGCTCCTCGATTACGAAGGGCTCGCTTCTCTTGCCGCTCCTCGTTTTATCAACATTCTAAACTAACTCATCGCTTCGCTCCTCGCGCGGGCTTCGTCCTCGTGCGGGATTTCGTCCTCGCTATGCTCGTCGCAGATTCAACAAATGCAAAAAATCGATAATGGGCGCGTTCTACCTTGCAAGCTTTCTAGTACTCTGGTGGCTGGTACGAGTCGTTGACGGGAGCTTACGCAGCGAATGGCGGAAAGAATTGTCGCTCTCCGTCACCAAAATTGCCACCATGAACGTATCCTTTCGGCGTTCAGCCCAAGGACTGCTGACCCTCGTGACCGGCGTGTGTGGAATTTTCCTGTTCTCGGAGATGAGTGCAGAAAGGGAGACGGACGTGGAGGAAGAGTTTGAGGACTGGGGGTTCATGTTGGTAGTTGGCAACATCGGCCTTTGCACCTCGATCGTAAGCTTATTGTCGGAGATTTACTCCGTCTTGAAGGCGATGAGGCGCAAATCCAAAATCAGTGGCGATGACGACAACCAGGCCAATCGCTCTGAGAGGAGCGGTACGGATAATGAGCTAGGTGAGAAGCTGTAAGGAGCGAAGCGACGAGCTGGGAATACGGTACTTCAGAGAGTTACTGCGAGGAGCGAAGCGACGAGCATTAAGAGCATTCTAAACTAGCGGGGAGCGGAGCGTCGACTCGATACAACTCGTCACTACGCTCCTATTAAGAGCATTCTAAACTAACTCGTCGCTTCGCTCCACACCTCGTTAATGCTCCTCGCTTCGCTCGTCGCAGTCCAAGAGTGCTCTTGGGTGTTCGTGTTAGTCAGCCTAGTCCTAACGACAGCAAACACAATATTTTGCATCTGCTACGCCGTGACGGTAAATCAGGTCTACTTTTTAGTGAAGTGCATGAGCGTTCCGCTTGCTATTCTCTCGTTCTTCTTGGTGTTCTTCATGAAGCCCCTTCGAACAATCGCTACAAGCTTTACTTGGTCTTTCACTTCGTTTGGTTTGCAGTGGTCGGCGAGCTTGCGTTCGCCATTGGCCTCTTCCGAGAAGAAGACAAAGGCACGCACTTTTACCAGGGCTGCTTTGCGCTCTTGCGGATCCCGGCCTGGTGTCTGATCTTCTTGCTCGGATGGCGTCTTCGCAGAGCCGAGGCCAAGCTTGGGCGGAAAGAGGTACGACGCCGCGAGGAGCGAAGCGACAAGTTGAATTACAATACGGTATCGGTCACGAAGCGACGAGTTACTCCGCTCCTCATTTTCACTATCTTTCCCCACCCACTAACACGCTCGCCGCAGCTTTCGGAGTTCATATGCCAAGACTTATTGCTGAAGGGCACAGGGGCAATAGTCCCGATGGTCTTCTTCGCCTCGGAAACGCTCACTTGCATAACCAACCAAACCGATGAAAGCATGGAGACATGTTACAACACTGCCGTTGCGGGCATCATGCTTTCGGGATTCATGGCAGTTCTCACGGTAATTTCAATCATTCACAAGATGATGCCTAGGAGAGTTCAAAAGGCCACAGCGTGGGAAGATTACGCAATAGCTCGAGTGGATCTCAAGTGGTGGCAACAACTCCAAGGAGGACTGTTTGTGGTGACCGGCGTCTCGGCCATCTTCATGCTGAGCGCGCTTGGAGTGGAGGGAAAGAAGGACCATTTGCTGTACGCCGTAGGAGCGGTGGGAGGCTGCAGTTTGGGAATCGCGTTTTTAATAGGAGCAATCGAACTGACCAAAACCTACCGAAAGTTCGTTCTGACACCAACCACGTTGGGGGAGGGGATCGGCAGGTCGCAGAAGGCGTTTTCGTCCGGGGATGTTTCAGGCGATTTGGTGCTCTCAACGTTTGTTATTTGATGTTTCGAAAATGACGAAGAACACCGTTGCCCGTGGCACTGAGGAACTTCAGCAGGAAGGACGGCGGCAAGAGCAGCAACGTGCTGTACAAAATATTATTCTTATTATTCACATCATTATAATTATGTATTAGTTCTAGTTCCCTAAATCTCCCCCACCCCCATTAAAGATTGTTCGCTATGCACTCGTTCATTTGCAGCATGAAGTCGCCAGGGTGGTTCTTTATCGCCTGAATCGCGTGCTCTTTTGAAAATCCCATTTCGACGAGTGTTTTGATCTCGGAGGCTTCTGAGGCTTCTGAGGGTCCATCGGCTGTGGGAGCATCTGTGGAGGTTGTGTTGGTTGGTGAAGGTGTAGACATAGGCGATATCGTTAGGCCTGGCGTTAATGTTTTGGGTTTGGTTTTGGCGGCGAAGGAGAAGGGCGTGGATGTGGAGGATTTTTGTATCGGCTGGAGCAGTTTAGCCTTTTTGGAGGAGAACGCAGAATCCGCGTTCGATCTCTTCACAGCCGGCTTGATGGCCGGTCTCGCGCTGCTCTTGAAGATGCTGTTCTTGTACGTGACAGGCGCGGAGGTGGCGGTGGCGGTGGCGGTGGTGGTGGGTTCCTTCTCGGTGGGTTCCTTCTTGTTCTCCTTGTTCAACTCGTTGTTAGGCTCGCCGCCACTCACGCCTACGCCCTCACGCTCGTTCTCCTTGCTCGGCTCCTGCGGCAACTCCTTCTTCTGCTGCGGAAACATGCTCATCACGCCGCCCTTCAACTTCATTAAATCGTCGAAGCTCCAACTATCAATTTTCCTGCTCTCCCACTCCTCTCGGTAGTCTCCGTAGACCATGTACTTGTAGTACTTCTTCTGGCCCTCGGTGTCGACGTCGTTGTTGGAGGAGGTGGGCACGATGTATCGGAAGTTGATGTTGATTCTGGGGCCTCGGCTTTCCTGAGGGACTGCCGAGTGAGGGAATGAGGGGAGCGAGAGGGGGGGGTTAGAATTTGGTGTTGGCGATAACGAGGTGGAAGTGGTAGGTTTTACCTCGGTGGTGCCAGTGGTCTTGGGTGTCACCCTCCATGATCAAGAGCGTCCGGTCTTTGCACTTGAAGCCGAGGTGGGGCGTGGATTTGTCCTCTCCGCCGTCTGCGACGAGCGTAGCGAGGGCATGAAAGTTGGCGTTGATTTGTTAGAATGCGTGGCGATAACTCAGACGAATTACGCCCGTAATTATCGTATTTCCGGCGAGAAGCGAAGCGACTACATGAACGAAATCAAGTGCAAATGCCTCACCTGGAGTCCCCGAGTCCGGCCAGACGTTGTTCATTCGCTTGAGCTCAAAGGTCGCGGTGGCTCCTAAACTCAACGACGCGATCGTGGGGATCTCGCCCAAAAACGTCCGGCCGTCGGTGTGGTGGGCGATGTTGTCCTTGCCGTTGAAGTAGAGCCGGACGAGGAAGCTGTTGAATTGGACGCCGCAGAGGTCGGACACTGGCGAGGAGTGAGCGGAGAGCGAAGCGAGCCGGGGAGGGGAGAATTAGAAAATGAGCGATTGGTGAGTACGAATTGTGCGGTGATAATAGGTGACTTCGTACCTTTTTGCGTTAACGGTTTCAAGTAGCCCGGAATTTCCTGATAAGGCAACTTCTCGCCGCTCTTGGACGTTTGTGCAACGCCTCCGAAGTAGTTCGTGTAGCACGGCGTCTCGCACTCGTTGTTGAAGCGCCCAGAGCTGTACTTGACCCTGTACCAGGTCATGTGGTCCTTGATGTTTTGCTCGACTTCTGAGAGGGAGAGGTTGGCGGGCTGCGGCGAGCGAAGTGAGCCGAGGACGAAGTCCGAGGAGCGAAGCGACAATGAGTCAGTTTAAATGTTCTTAATGCGAGGAGCAAGAGCGACACACCCTCGCCGCTTCGCTCCTAACTGGGCTTCGTTCTCACAGCTTCTCACCTCGTAAGGACCGTACACTCGAAGCCGCAGGTTCTTCGAGTCGTCGTCGATCAGGAGCGGGTTGGGCGGGATTTTGTCAGGGAGGGCGCGGAAGCCGGTGATCGTGTGCGCTTTGGGTTTGTTGGGGATGCTGCGGGAGGAGGAGGAGCAGTTTTCGGCGTCGTACTCTTTTTGGATCTTGGTGGTGACTGCGACGAGCGGCGAGCGAAGCGACGAGTTAGTTTAGAATGATCGTTAATACTCGTCATTTCGCTCCTCGCATCGCATTCGCGCAATTGTCGTATTCCCAGCTCGTTGCTTCGCTCTTAGCAGTTTCTCACCTTGGTCGTATACGGTCTGCAGGGTGTGGAAATCTGGGGATCCGGCGAACCTCTTTTTTATTGTTTTGAGAAACTTCGGGAACAGTGTTGTGCCTGAGGAACGTCGAGCGAAGCAAGCCGAGGAGCGAAGCGACGAGTTAAAATATTAGTGGTTATGTAGTAGAATTGAGGACGGAAATTGAAGCTCACCTCTCGGAAGAAATGCCATGGTTTGCTCGACGTCTTTAACGCGTTTGTGCAAGAGACGCTTCATCACGGCAGCCGCAACGGGCGCGGAGGTGGCGGCGGTGAGTTCCTCCGCCACGCGCTGGATATCTGAGGGTTTGAAATGGGATGGCATGGTCGGGGGAGTTGAGGAGGGAGGAGGTTGGGGAGTGGAGGGTTTAAAAGGGGAGTGTTTCGTAGAGGCGGAGGGAGAGCCGAGTTTGGAAGGGGAGTGTTTCGTAGAGGCGGAGGGAGAGCTGGGTTTCGGTTTAGGAGCGGAGGAGGAAGCGGAAGTTGTGGTCGTGGAGGTGGTCGTGGAGGCGGAGGTTATCGGATTTTCGTCGGATATCGGAGTTTTCTGCGACTTGATTTTCTCCTGCGGCGAACTCCCACTCTCCTCCTCCTGCGTCAAACTCTGAATCAACTTCTCGCTGGCCTCGATCTCCGCGGCCCTCTCCGCGGCCCTCTTCTGCGCCTCCTCCTTGTCGGCCTCCCGCTGAAACCGCTGGAGCTCCGCCAGGTCCTTGGCAGTAACCTGCGACGAGCGTAGCGAGTCGCATGAAGGTTGGTGTTAACGAGTTAGAACTACGTAGCGGTGATAGCGGCGTTGGTACGAACGGATTCAACGCATGCGCAACGAGGAGCTGAGCGACGAGATAGTTTATCACCTCCGGTATTATTGAATTCTCCCTGCTGAGCTCCATGGCGAGGGAGAGCGATTCCTGCGACGTGCAGAGGAGCGAAGCGACGACGTGTTAGAAACGAGAAGCGACGAAATCGACGAAGACCACAAGGAGCGTAGCGACGAGTTGTACAATTCTGGTTTCGTCCTCGCAGCTCCTCACCTGCTCCTTGTCCTCCTCCGCAATCTTGGCCTTGTAGGCGGCGCGCAATTCTCCGTCCTTCATGACCATGTGAGCCTGCTCCAGACCCTCCGCCCTCCTCGCCTCCTCGCGCTGTGCCTCATTTTTTTTCATCGCCGCCGTAGCGTCGCCGTACAGTTTCGTGCCTCGAGTGATGCGTATCTTTCCGTTGCAGGCGACGCACTTGGAGGCGTAATCCTTCACGAACCTGTGAGCGAGCGTGTGTTAGAACGAAGCGGAACGGCGGAAACGTAACCGAGCGAAGCGAGAGTGCGTAGGTGGCCGACTTGACGTATTTTTTGACGACGACGGTTGCGCCTCACCTGTCCAAGCAGCCTCGGCAGTAGACGTTATTTTTACAACCGGGAGAAGCGCAAGGGAGGAACGTCACCGGGTCGACTATGTCGTGTTCCTCGGATTGGCAGATCAGGCATTTGGACATGGCGTAGGGAGGGACGGGGGATGGTCGACCAGGGCCGAGGATGAGTCGCGGGACGTGACTACGAAGGCTAGATCAGAGGGTTGGAATCGAGGGGAGAGGGTAGGGCAGTGTGGGGAAAGAAGGAGAGCCAGGGTGCTGTTCTAGATTGGGTACGTCGAACTCCCGTACAAACTGGTGAAAAGGCTCGTCGAAGTGGGAGCAAAAAGTGAGGGAGGCTCGGGGGCTTGCTGATATCGCTGATATTTCCTTCCACTTAATATATAAAGTGAAGTTGAAGGAATTGTACCGTCTGAGAAACGATGGAGATATACGAAAACACTTTAATCCTTTTAAATTCGCAAATACTTCCCAAAATTTCCTTTCTTCTTCCCCTTGATTCTCCCAAAAGCCGTTATAATAATAACTTATAGCAAAAAATCAAATTTGCAGTCATCAAAGATTTGTTCACGAACATTTCAGTTTGGCTTCGGCCCCTTTGGCTCAGTTGGTAGAGTACGTTCAAAACCACCTTCATCTGGCGTTACCATACAAATTTCTTACTCTTACCTAATAGGCGTCGGTCTCATAAACAAAAAACCCAATCTCCGATGACTTAAACATCATCGAGCACAAGTGCTATCCGGAGGTCAGCAGGTAAGACATTGAACTATAAATTCCTAATGTTTGACAACATTCTAACCCTCAATATAGTTCGATCCTGCTAGGGGGCACATCAGTCTCGAACTGGTTTTTTTTTGGGGGTATAGATCAGTGGTAGATCGTTCCCTTTGCATGGGAAAAGTCATGGGTTCAAACCCCATTACCTCCAATTCTTTTTTTTGCCGTTATGTGGATGGGCTTGGGGGTGGCTGGCTGCAGGCTGGCTGCATGTATTCGTTTTATTTTTTTGCCGAAAGTCGGGCAGCCGAGGAAGATGTCAAGAGGAGCTCGACGATGACAACAAAAATAAAAATGCCCCCACCTTTCCTATATCAAATTTCAACCAATTTCTATTAATTACAGCTCCAATCACATCCTCCTCGCTTCATTCCACTCCACTCCACACAACATCAAATCCTCGCTCCAATCACTCACACACACAACTTCAAAGCACCATCCTCGCAACCCAACACCATCAGATTCCGCAGCGGCAACAAGAGCATGCTCCTGGCGCACAGCTTCTTCTTCTGGACCTTTTGCCCGGATGGATCGCAGAAGTTCCTCGGCTTGACCTTGAATTCGGCGCTGCCTGGCGCTGGCACTGCGGCCGCGGCAGCCTTGTGCCCGCTCACGGCGTACAGCACGTTGCTGCTCTTGCCGCCGTCCTTCCTGCTGAAGTTCCTCAGCGCCACGGTGTTCTTTGTCATTCCCGGTCCCCTCATGGGTAGGTCCACGATGCAAGACATCTTCATGACGCCTCCGTCGATCCCTCCCCCCCTCAGGTCCCACAGCACGGCCCTCTTGTCCTTCCCCACTGTCACGACCTGGTTCAGGTTGACTGCGTAAATCTGGACGACGCTCTCCTCGTGCGCCTTCCACGTGTGTAGGATTCTACCAGGAGCGAGGAGCGAAGCGTTGAGTTAGAAATTGTGAACGATAGAAATTATCACAACATTCCCGAATTCACATCGTCGCTTCGCTCCTCTCCCATCTTCTCCTCTCACCTCCCAGTCCTCCTCTCAACGCAAACGCAAATTCCGTCACTTCGCCCCACACAAACCCAGTCCCCTCCCCCGGCCGCACCTCCCCCCTCGCACTGCACCGCTAAGCAAGTGTTGACGCCAAATTCCACGCCTCCCTTGTGCCCCTCTTCTTCCTCCTCCAACATGCTGCCCCCCAGTCCCCCCTCCCCTTCCCTGACCACCTCCCCCCTCCCCCCCCCGCCCCACCAGCTCCCCAACAGCCAGCTGCCCCCCAGCACCAACGCGTACGGGTGCAAGTGCCTGCGATGAGTTAGTGGCGAGCGACGAGTTAGTTTAGAATGTTCATAATGCGAAGAGCGCAGCGAGGAGTTGTTAGCGCCTTCGCAATCTCGTCGCTCCGCTCCTCGCTAGTATAAAATGTTCATAATGCTCTTCGCTCCGCTCCTCGCCTCGCCTCGTCTCACCTTTTGCACAGCTTTCGCGGCACGAAAGTGCCAACCCCGGCGCAGGCCTCGCAGTAATTCTTCAAGATGCAGTTCCCCGGCAGCGTCAGAATGCCCATCTCGCTGTTCACGAGTTTGCTCGTCTCTCTCAGGTCCACGTGGTGCAGCCTGTCGCTGCTGATGCAGACGATTTGTTGTCCCCTGCATAAGATTCATTATTAGTTTGTTAGAATACAACAATCATAAACGCTCCGCCTGTACAGCTTCGCTACACTCAGCTCCACCCTCACCTCTTACTCTCCTCCCCAGGACTGCAGAAGTTCGTCCCCCCCCCACCACCGCCCACCGGCAAACACCTGAACGCAACTATGGGGTCGTTCTCAGTACTCCCCACGTCGTAGCTGCCCCCTCCGCCCCTCCCGTCCATCAAACCGCTCAACCCAAAGGCGCCCAGCGCGACATCCCCGCTCTCGTCCAAACCCCCGAACCACCCCCCACCGCCGTGCGCGCCGCCGTGCCCAAAGCCCCCTCCCCCGAATTTACTGCTGTTCCTCTTCATAACGGCCAAGCTCTGGTTCGTCTCGACGTCAAAGACGTGCAGGTTCCCGTCGCAGACGATGCCGTTGCTCCCCTGGTCGGTGAGTTCCAGCTGCAGGATCTCGCCGGTCTTCAAACCCCCCTCGTCGTACAGCTCGTGGACCTGCGGAGGAGCGAAGCGACGATGAGTCAGAATGGGTATGGGTGAAGGTGGCTTGTGCGTTTAGAACAAAGCGACCGTAATCGCCGCATCGCTCCACTCTGTCATCGTTCGCTTCTCGTGACACCTTGTCTCACCTCCGGCCGGAAGTAGTCCCCAGCCCGGGCGATGCGGTGGCCCGAGTGCCTGCTCTTGACGGTGGGCGGGTGGCTCGCGAGGTCCCAGATAAGCACCTCGCCGTTTCTGCTCCCAGTGGCCAGCAGCCCTTCGTTGCTGTTCGTAGCGAGCGCCCTGATGGCGGAGACCTGCAAAGCGAGAAAACGAGTTAGAATGAATGATTGAATGATTGAGTGGACTTCGCAGCTAGTAAATAGCTCGTCGCTTCGCTCCTCACTGTGCCTTACCTGCTTCCCCCCCTCGCCCTTCCCCCTCAGCTCACTCAACAAAACCATGTGGGTCGACCAGGGCGACCCAATCTTCTTCCAGGGCTCGGCCGCAGCAGCGCCGATCAACGTCGTGCTGCGATGAGCGAAGCGAGCCAAGGAGCGAAGCGATGAGTTAGTTTATATGTTTTCTTAATGCTCGTCGCTTCGCTCCTCGCTGTCGTCGCTCCGCTCCTCGCCTCTCCGCGCCTCACCTGCCCATGAGCCAGGTGCGGTCCACCCTCCGCCTCTCCTGGGCGCTCACCCAGACCTTCTCGGCCTCGGCCTCCTCCTCCTCCTCCTCCACCTTCAAATTCTTGATCTTCAAGGAAGACGTCGCAAAGGGCGGGGTGAAGGCGGACGTGGACGACGGCGTGTGAACCCCCGATGCGTTACTAGTCGCCGCCGGATCCGCAGACTTGTCCTTGACTATATCGATCGTCGGCGACGATCTCCTCCTCTCGACGATTTTCGCCTCCTCCTCCTTCACCTTCTCGTCCTCCCCTCCGTCGCTGTCACTGTCTTCCTCCTCCTCGTCGTCGATCAAGCCCATGTCGTCTTCGTTGCTCAGGGCTCGCACAAACGAAACCCTGCGGCCCATGTCGTCCTCCGTGATGAGCGCAGCCGACGATCTGCAAAGATTGGCGTTGACGAGTTAGTATAGAACGTTCTGATGGCGAATAAACGCATCCCAAGCTCGTCGCTTCGCTCCTCGCAGTTCATAAACGCATCCTCAGTTCGTCGCTTCGCTCCTCGCTGGGCTTCGTTCTTGCTCCTCCTCTCTCACCTCCTACTCCTTCCGACGCCCGCCGCGGTCTCTTTCAACTCAACGACGCCGCCCCTAAAACCATCCCCACTCCCACTCCCCCCTCCACTCCCTCCCCTTCCCTTCCTCCCCTCCCCCGTGTCGAAATACTCCTCCA
>BLQM01000547.1:10377-23239 GCA_012489335.1 Triparma laevis f. inornata | reverse complement strand
CCACACCCTCTCCATCCCCTCCTTATCCGTTCAAATACCCTCCCCAACCAAATCTCTACAAGAAAGCAGTGAAGACCTACCCTTCATCAGTCTGTTCACGACGTTGAGTCTTTTGGGGAGTGGGACTTTTGCAGATGTGCATAAGGTTAAGGATAAGGAGGGGAAGCTTTGGGCGGTTAAGAGGAACAGGAGAAGGTGAGAAATGGGGAGGGGATTGGGGTAGGGGGGCCGAAAACGAACGAGGCAATTAATTAAGTCGAGGCCCCGCGCAGCGGCTTTAGTGGAGCAGAAACGGCGGGTCACGAATTTGCGTAATCGTTTCGCCTCCGTGTAACATTTTTCCGTTAAACGTTAAAACTAACAAATTCGCTCGCTCCCCCCCCCCCTCAGCTTCCGAGGAGAAAAAGATCGACTCCTAGGAACTCGAGAAGTACGCACAATGCAGCACCTCCAATCAAAACTAGGCCCGTCAAAATACCTCCTCTCCTACCATCGTTCCTGGTCAGAATCATCTCACTTTTACGTTCAAACTGAGTTATGCTCTTCTCATACGTTAGCGCATTACAGGGAGCGGAATATTGTTAGTGTTGAATTAGGGTATAAAATTATTAACGATGTTAGTAGAGGTCTCAAGGCTATTCATGAATGTAATATGGTTCATATGGATATCAAACCAGGTAACCTTTTACTCTCTCTTTCCGGGAATGTTAAAATAGGTGATTTCGGAGTTACCTGTGAAATAGGAAGTGGAATGGAGGGGGATGAAGGGGATAGCAGGTACTTGAGTTTGGAGGCGTTGGAGGGGGAGAGGAGGAGTTGGTGTGATGTTTTTAGTTTGGGGGTTAGCGTTTGGGAGTGTTTGGGGGGGGAGGTGGCGGGGGAGGGGGAGGTTTGGAGGAGGTTGAGGAATGAGAGACAGGAGGTGAGAGCGCGAACGTGGCAGCGAGCGCTTTGTACAACACAAAATGCGCTACCAATCCTAACAAATCCCAACGCGTTAACAACACAGTGCGGAATCGAAATAATAACCGCAATGCTAGGTCCGAAAGAAACCCGTCCAACCGTCTCCCAATGCATCACAACAGCCTCCTCCAAAATGTTAGGAAACTTCTTAACCTACGTAAACTCTGTCGAAGAAGAAGACAGAAGACGCGAAGAAGAAAGAGCAGAGAGATACAGGGAAATGAGGAGACGGAGGAACACGGAGAGGGGCATCGATAGAGTTTGCACGCCGACGCAGGGAGTCGAAGGGTGGGGGGCTTTTTAGTTGGGTGTGTGTTTTTTAATGGAAGGGGGAAAAACGAGCGAAGCTTTTTAATAACGAAAACGCGCGGGACGTTTTTCTTTTTTGATTTAACTAGTGAAAGAACGAGCAGTAGATGAGGGAGAAAATTGATAGTTCATTTTATTGCTTTGTATTAAAAATGTATTTTGAGTGTGGTAATTTTTTTAGTTAATTAGGATGATGATGAGTGCTTGCGTTTAGTGGTGGTGGGGGGTGGAGGGTGGAGGGTTTGGAGGCACTGTTTTAGGGAGGCTATGGAAGCGTGTAGGGATTCGTTTTGGGCCGAGAGTGTGGAGATTGAGGCGGTGAACGTCACGGATTGCTCTTTGATTTTCGTTTCGAACATTACGGACTGCTCGGAGAGTTGCATTTTCAGCGCGGCGAATCTAGAACGCTCTCGGAGTAGATCGACGACCTCGGGCGTGACATCGTCTTCGTTGATTTCGTCGTCAATGTCAATGTTGGAGGGGACTAGCTTGGCGCAGTTAATGAAGACATCAGCACCAATCGTTTGAAGCGAGTCCGGGATCGTCATCGACTTTAGTTCTGAGCAATTATCGAAGGCAAATCGACCTAATTCTTGAAGGTTTGTGTGGAGGAGATCGACATTGTCTAGACTAGAACAATTAAGGAAGGTGCATACACCAATCGATGTTAACGTCGTCGGGAAAGATACGGTAGTCAAACCATTGCAGCCATAGAAGGCACTATAACCGATGATCTCAACGCCCTCAGGGACATCAACAATGCCGAGATTGACGGCAAAACAGCAGGCAAATTCTCCGACATTCGTAATATTTAGAAGGAAGATCACCCGCGTTACGTTCTGGTGCATCTCCGACATTGCCTCAATGCTAGCATTTGGATCCCCATCGCGCCCATCGTGAACGATGAAGGCGCCTCGCCTCTTCCCCGCGAGAACGAACTGCTCAGTAATAACCCTCAACTCCTTATTAAGCAATCTCATCGACATCAACGTGCAGACAGGAACGTAGTCGAGGAAGTGGCGGTAGAACTCGGGCGTCTGCATGAAGTCGTCCGTGGACTGGAGGGGGGGGTGTTGAGTGCGGAGGTGGGCGACGACATCGGACGTGGTATCAATCTGGTTGCCGTTACTATTGTAGCTAATGCCGATGTTTGCAATTCTCCCTGCTCCAAATATGATCCCCTGGAGCTTGAGATCTACCTTCTCGAAAAGTCACGCATGAGTATTAGAAAACCCATGCAGCGCATATTTGTTGCACGTCAACACATACTATACGAGTATTCATCGTTATTCTACACCTGCCAACAGAAATCTTCAGTTTAACAACTGTGGAGGCGCCAGCGCACAAGCTAAAACTCCACATCGCATCTAGCGACTTTGCATCATTAGGCCTAAGTTGCTCCTCGTACCCTCCTTTGCTAGCTTCACGTAAAAAAAGGAGGCATCCTCCCCATCCAAAACCCAAGCACACGCCTTCCCCAACTCAAAACTAGCCCCTCACAGTACAAAGATTTCCCCTCCGGTTGGCTAGATTTCATTTTGGGGGGCGTTTGGTGTGTGTTGAGGGGTTTGAGAGTAAACTGATGTGCTATGAGTTCACGTAGAAAGAGTAACAAACTTCGCGGGTGCGTGTGGGACGGTAAAATCAACGAAATTGAAATTTGAGTGAAGAAATCTGAGAAAGTAATCGACCGAATTCGAGCCATCCCCGTACCCATGTCCCAAATGCGCGTAGCCACGAAGTCTTCTAGTAGGTTGAAGGCGCAAGAATTGGGTAATGAGAGGGGTGGGGAGGACGGGGAGAGTCAGAATCAAGGCCAAGATCAAGGGCCAGTCGTAGCTCCCGCCGCTCCAACTTCGAAGGATGATTTCATGGCCACCGACGACTACAGGAGGTTGCTGAGGGGGTATGTGGACGTGGTGGACCTGTTTCACACGTTCCGACTGGTGAGCAAGCCGTGGCAGCGAATATCGGAGGAGAAGATTGATGAGAATTTTAGGAGCGGCGTTTTAGTGTTTCACGATGGGAAGGATATAGGGGTTGGAAGAGACGAGGATTACGAGTTTTTGCGTTCGTTACTGGCAAAACATAAACCAATGAAGCAGGTGATCTTCCTTCTAAATACTTATCAGGTCGGAGAGAATGCCTGCACCTACGCTGTCAATCTTTGTGTTGTAGAAATCCCCGATGGCATAGTGAGGTGAGGCACTGCGAGGAGCAAAGCGACGAGCTGGGAATACGATACTAGCGCGAGTACTGAGGAGAAGCGACGATTATTAACGATTGAACATTCAATACTAACTCGCCAATCTCCATGCGACTCGCTACGCTCGTCTCAGCATCGGTGTCTTTGCCTTCTGCCGCTGCACTAGTTTGACTACCGTATCTCTCCCCGCGACCTTAACATCGATTGGTATATGCGCCTTCCAACGTTGCTACAGTCTAGACAACGTCGATCTCCTCCACACGAAGGTTAGGGAATTAGGTGACCAAGGTTAGGCGCAGCGAGGAGCGAAGCGACGAGCTGGGAATATGACAATTACGGCCGTAAATGAGGCTCCATGAGGAGCGAAGCGAGGAGCATTAAGAACACACTAAACTAACTTGTTATCACCAATCCTCATGCGACTCGCTACGCTCGTCGAAGCCTTCGGCGTTTGCAGAGAACTAAAATCGATGACGATCCCGGACTCGCTTGAAACGCTCGGAGAAGATGTCTTCTGGGACTGCTCCAAGCTACTCCCCCTCTACATTAACGAGAAATGCGTTTACGACGAGGACACGGCGGTAGTCGTCTACCTCCGCATGCAGCAGATAATACAACTGAGAACAGCCGAGATGGAAAAAGTGATCGCCGAGCAGGCTGCGGAGAACGCGGCGTTGACTGCCGAGAACGAGGCCTTGAAGATCGCGGCGTTAACTACCGAGGCGGCGGCTATGAAGATCGCGAACGTTCCTGCCGTTCACACCGACGACTTTATCAGCACGATCGACTTCAAGCGCCACTTCGTCGGGTTCGTTCATGTTGAAATGCTGTTGGTGTTGAGGGAGGTTTGTAAGAGGTGGAACGATGTGGTGGTTGAGCGCATTGATGAGAGCGTTGAGAGTGGAGTGATGATTGTTCACGGAGGGAAAGGTATAAGTGGAGAAGTTGCTTCTGCTCGAAGGGAGAGGCGTGCGCTCGCAACGCAGGTGATCTTCCTTCTGAATATTACGAAGGTCGGAGACGGTGCCTGCGAAGCCGCCAAGAATCTCGTCGTTGTTGATATCCCTGATGTCGTTACGAGCATCCGTAGTCATGCCTTCGCTTACTGCGCTAATTTGACTACCGTATCTTTCCCGACGACGTTAACATCGATTGGTGTATGCACCTTCAGTTTTTGCCCCAGTCTAGAGAATGTCGATCTCCTCCACACAAACCTTCAAGAATTAGGTCGATTTGCCTTCGACAATTGCTCAGAACTAAAGTCGATGACGATCCCGGACTCGCTTCAAACGATTGGTCCCCACATTTTTTACGGCTGCTCCAAGCTAGTCCCCTCCAATATCATCGTCAGCGACTTGACGATCGATACAACGCCCGAAGTCGTCACCCACCTCCGCTCCCAAATGTCCTTGAACGCGCTCTTCTCCGGCAACAACTTCCTCAACACCGACGACTTCCGTAGGCTGATCGTCCCATACCTTTCCAACGATGCGCTGATGGCGATGAGGCTGGCTTCGAAGCCCTGGTCACGCGTGGCGGACGAGTTTATCAGTGACGGCGTTGAGAGCGGTACAATGATGGTTCACGATGGGAATGATGTAGGGGATGCAAGAGACAAGGGGAGAGAGTTCTGGGATTCGTTAGAGGCAAGGCATACGCCGGTGAGGCGGGTGATCTTCCTTCTGAATATTAAGAAAGTCGGACAGAACGCCTGCCGGTACGCCGTCAATCTCGTCGTTGTTGATATTCCCGAGGGCGTCACGAGCATCGGTAACTCTGCTTTCTATCTCTGCAGTAGTTTGACTACCGTATCTTTCCCGACGACGTTAACATTAATTGGTGACTTCGCCTTCGATGACTGCTCAAGTCTAGAAAATGTCTATCTGCTCCACACAAACCTTCGAAAATTAGGCTCAGGTGCCTTCTTCGGTTGCTCAGAACTATCATCGATGACGATCCCGGACTCGCTTCAAACCTTTGGCAGCGATGTCTTCGTCTACTGCGACAAGCTAGTCCCCTCCAGCATTGACATTATCCACTTGCCCGATAAAACTTCCGAAGTTGTCGTTTATCTCCGTTCTTCTCAAATTTAAGTAAAAGTAAACTTGGGTATATTAATTTTTATTTGAAAAATCGTTATTTAATTATTTGTCATTTTTTGAAATTAAAGCGGACGAGCAGAAGTTTCCGAAGTTGGTGTCGATGTTGAGTTTTAACTGGGTTGTGTTTAGATGGGTATCGGGTATTGTGTTCGTAATGAGCATTGATTGTGATTTTTAATTCCCTACGAATCTTGGCGTTTTCCTTCGTTGGTCTTTTCTTTACTCGGAGTGAGGAGGAGGATTGAATTAATGTAGAGGGGGAGTGTTGAGAGAGAGCTTCACTGGCACAAGTTGTAGCCGGAGCCACGATCGCAAATTGACCTGGAACTCACTGGCATAAGTTGAAGACGGAACCGCGATCGCAAGTTTACCTGGAGCGGCCTGTCTATAAGCTTACGCCGGAGCCGCAACCGCAAGTTTACCCGGAGCTCCACTGGCATAAGTTGAAGCCGGAGCAGTGATCGCAAATTTACCCGTCCCAACCCTGAGCGTAGCGAAAGTGTATACCTTAAAGTAAACCGAGTTGAATTTAGAACGGGGGGGATTTTACGGGGGGAAGAAAACGAAAACGTAGATTTTTGATAAAAACTTCTCGTTTAGACAGTTGCTGTTACGAGAGTTGCTCTTGTTCGCCTATCGATTTCTCTTACTATCCTAAATGATTTTGAACGGTTTCACCGTATAACCTAATTTGTTGTGCTTTCTTACAGTTTTGGGGGGGGTTACGTGGTTGATCTCCTAAGCGGCAAGCTCGAGGTCATCCTCGTCGCGAGCGACCGAAGTGTAAACCTCGTCGGGCTGGAATCCGGCGATGGAGCGGTGGACCTTGCCGAGCGCCCACGAAGCGCTGCAGATTCCGGTGGACTCGAGGAGGAGGCAGAGGTGGATTGTGATGTCTGTGATGTGGGATAGAACGAGAGTTAGAATGGTGGATTTAAATCAAACGCGTTAGGGTGCAAATCTTTTCTTACATATGACCGGGTTGGAGAGGAACATGAGGGGGTAGCTGGACGCAATGATGCGCCAGATCAAACATCCTAGCGATGTGGTGACGACGGCTCCGAGAAGACCGGTGTTGAGGAAGGACTGGAATCCATCGGAAGCCTCGAAACTGGTTTCTCCGGCTTTGATGTCCTCGTGGCTCTTGTTGATGGAGAAGCAGCGAGCGGCGACGAACATGCACGCGCAGACGCAGAGCTGGCGGCCGATGAGGAAGCGTCCGAGGTTCTTGCCGGCGAAGAGGAGCTGGCAGTTAAGGTAGGCGATCTTGTGGGTGTTCTTGTACTCCTCCTCGTCGAGCTTGACGACGGCGAAGGCGGCGATCTGCATGCCCTCCATGATTCCGACAAAGGGGAGAAGGACGAGGAAGACGATGACCATGGCGGCCCAGCTAGGGACGGCTGCGATGAGCGAAGCGAGGAGGAGAGGGGGGAGCGAAGTGACGAGTTAGTTTAGAGTTTTTTTCTTCGTAATGCTCGTCGCTTCGCTTATTTGTGCTCACCTTCCCACATTCCGGTCCAGCCCTTGATGAGGGCGTCGAATACTACGGCGAGGGAGAATCCGAGGATGGCGAGGCTCATGACGACGCGGCCCCAGAAGAGGGCGTTCTTGATGCCGTCGCGGGCGGGCTCGTTGGTCTCGATGGGCTGGCCGGTGATGGCAGAGAAGGCGTACTGAACGAGGTAGACGGAGTGGAGGAGTCCGGAGGCCTCGATGCCGAGGGATACGTAGGTCGAGAAGAGCATGAAGTGGTTGTTGATGAAGTCGAGCATGCAATCGGCGGCGTTGACTTGGGCAGTGAGCTGCCCCAAGTTGACGGTGACGAGGATCATAGCCAAAGCCTCCGCGAGGAAGACATCGTTGATTCCCTTGCTGAGGTCGAGGACCGCGGCGCCCTTGATCGCGGCTCCGCACATGTTCAACGTGAAGATGATAAGGACGACGAGGAACTGCCTTCCGACGATGAAGCGCTCCATGTTGTCTCCGTCGTGGGCGAGCTTGGTGTTCTTCAGGGAGATGGGGTGGGACTGGGCGTACTGCTCAGGGGGTGTTTGCTGGAGGGCGACGAGCGCTCCCTGTCCGCCCTCGATCATAGAGAGCCAGAGGAGGAGGAAGCTGTTGAAGAGGGGAGTGGGGAGTTAGTATTGGTATTGAATATTCGTTCGTTAATAATCGTCACTTCGCCGCTCCTCGCAAAAACTCACCAGAAAAGCGCGATTGCGACTGGCTTGGGGATAGCGTATTCGTCTTCGTTGGCCAACGTCTTGCCGGTTCCGATGGCGGCCATGACGATGACGAAGGAGAAGGTCAGGAGGGCAAGCGAGTAGGTGTACTTGATGGCGTCGATGGCCAAGTCAATGTCCATGTCGCGGCGGGTGATCTTGGGGGCGGCGCCCTCCAACCTGACGGCGTCGGGCTCGTACTCGGGGAAGATGGGGCTGTCCTTCATGAACTTGCCGAGGACCCACGAGGCGGCGCAGATTCCTGCGACGAGCGAAGCGACGAATTAGTATAAATTGCTTCTAGTATCGTAACTCGCGGAATTAACGCGTTCCCAGCGAGGAGCGAAGCGACGAATTGAACGAGTCACTTAGACGAGCTCGTTCGGACTCACTCCTCGTTGAATTTGTAATGCTTCGTAATATCGTCGCTCCGCTCTTCGCAGCTTCTCACCGGTGCTCTCGAGGAGAAGGCAGACGTTAATGATGACGTAGATGATAGGGTTGGAGAGGAACATGAGGGGGTAGCTGGACGCAATGATGCGCCATATGAGGCAGCCGATGGTGGTGGTGACGACGGCTCCGAGAAGACCGGTGTTGAGGAAGGACTGGAATCCATCGGAAGCCTCGAAACTGGTTTCTCCGGCTTTGATGTCCTCGTGGCCCTTGTTGATGGAGAAGCAGCGAGCGGCGACGAACATGCACGCGCAGACGCAGAGCTGGCGGCCGATGAGGAAGCGTCCGAGGTTGTCTCCCTTGAACAAGAGCTGGCAGTTGGTATGGGCCATCTTGTGGGTGTTCTTGTACTCCTCCTCGTCGAGCTTGACGACGGCGAAGGCGGCGATCTGCATGCCCTCCATGATTCCGACAAAGGGGAGAAGGACGAGGAAGACGATGACTATGGCGGCCCAGCTGGGGACTCCCTGCGATGAGCGAAGCGAGGAGGGGAGGGGGGAGTTAATTTAGAATTTTCGTAATGCGAGAAGCGAAGCAATGAGCAATTTTTTCTTACCTCCCACATTCCGGTCCAGCCCTTGATGAGAGCGTCGAAGACGACAGCGAGACTGAATCCGAGGATGCCAAGACTCATCAATACGCGGCCCCAGAACAATACCTGCTTGCCGCCGTCGCGGGGGGGCTCGTTGGTCTCGATGGGCTGGCCGGTGATGGCAGAGAAGATGTACTGGACGAGGTAGACGGAGTGGAGGAGTCCGGACGCTTCAATGCCGAGGGATACGTAGGTCGAAAAGAGCATGAAGTAGTTGTTGATGAAATCGAGCATGCACTCCGCGGCGTTGACCTGAGCGGCGAGCTGTCCGATGTTGACCGTGACGAGGATCATGGCCAACGCCTCCGCGAGGAAGACGTCGTTCAAGCCCTTGCCCATGTTGAGCACTTCGGCTCCGCCCTTGGCGGCTCCGCACATGTTCAATGTGAAGATGATGAGGACGACGAGGAACTGCCTTCCGACGATGAAGCGCTGCGAGGAAAAGGAGAGCGAAAAAGCGAGTTAGAATAAATTTACGAGTGCAGCGTCAACTTCGTCGCTTCGATCCTCGCTCAAAACCTCACCTCCATGTTGTCTCCGTCGTGGGAGAGCTCAGTGCACTTCAGCGAGATCGGGTGGGACTGCGCGTACTGGTCCTTGGGGGTGGTCTGGAGTCCGACGAGCGCTCCCTGCCCTCCCTCGATGACTCCGAGCCAGAAGAGGAGGAGGCAGAAGAGGGGGATGGCAACGCCCTGCAACGAGCGAAGCGAAGAACGAAGCGAGTAGGGGAGAAGTGGGTTAGTTTGTAAAGTTCGTAATGATTGTTGCTTCGCTCCTCGCAATTTTTTCTCACCCTCGGGATGTTGTACTCGGCGGCGGTGGCCTCTTCGGTCGCGATGGCGGCCATCACGACGATGAACGAGAAGACGAGCAGCACGAGGGAGTACGAATACTTCAACACGTTGAACGCGGTGCACCAACCGGACTGGTGGGCGGTGGACTCGACTGCGGGGAAATTATTTGAGAGTGTGTTAGATTGAGGAGAACAAGGAGGAGTTGACGTGTGAATGTTTTGTGTGTGCTCTCAGTCCCATTATTGCTGCCGCTTTGGGTAGTTCTGGGGTCTACTCATGACGCCTCTCGTACTATTTGCAAGTGGGAGTCGCCGTATTCAGAAGCTACCAGCATCGTTTGAATATATCATCATCGAGCATATCAACCCGCCCACCCCAAACACCCATCCCCTACTCACCTACGTCGGCCTTCGAGAACTCCTCCGTGTCGGAGAAAGCCGTCTGGAGAGTGTTGGCATCAGCCCTGCGCGAAATGAAGGAAAAATGAATCGGTTAGAAAATTAATTTCAAGGGGGTATTCGATGTCGATGTCATTTGCCACCTCAGCCGTCCCATCCCCATATTTCAGAATCGATCAAACCGGCGTTCTGCCACCCCCCTCCGCCCCCTCACCCTCCCAACCACCCAACACAGCAACCACAACCGCAACCCACTTCGCCCCCCGTCGCCGAATTTACCCCAAACAACTCAAAACGGTCGGGTCCGATCGAGAGAGAAGCGAGTCCCATTGGATCGTCCTAAAACCAACAACAAACCCACCCGCCCACCACTCCTGCACTATTCGCTACGTATTTTTAGCCTCCTTCACCCTCCACATATAATATTAAAACCTCATGCAACGTACGAATTCACACACAAAATTGATCAGATCTTAAACAAAACCAAACCGACGTTTTCTCCATCGGCATCGAAAAACCCCCCACCAAAACGACGTCGTTCATCTACTTACTTGACTTCCATGTCATAAGATCTAGTCTCAGAGGAGATAGCGCGTTTCATAGCTGGGATTGTCGTTCGTGGAAAGATGTAAAATTGAAACGAAAGTCCTGATAAAAAAATCTCAAAAATCATTCTCTCAATCCTAGTCCTCCCATGAAGTTCCTCGCGTTCCAAACTCTCCTCCTAGCTCTGTTCGTACCCGTTTTCACCGCCCTCGAGCCTTCAGCTACGCTTCAAACCGTCTTAGAAGACAAAAAATCAGCTCCCTCAAACCCTTCGATAAATTCCGCGCATGACTTGGCTGAAGTTTTCTCCCTCCTCCGCACGAAAGTGATGTCGCCTATCAAGGGGTTGGCTGAAAATTTCTTCAAAGAACCTTGCGACATGGACGTGGTTGTAGAGATTGGAGAGATTGAGGTGATTGATAAGCCAGAAGAGGTGAGATGATCGACGAGAGGATCTCGATGAGAATTGTTTTCCTCACTCGCGAGCTCCTTCGTGAAATGATGAGATAGCTAACACAATCATCCACGTTCTCACCGTCCGGTTCACCCCCCCCTCCAATTTCACAGTACGACTACGGTGTTGACTCCGTCATAAGGTACGCTCCCCTCATCAACGTCAATTATGCCTGCACACTTTCGCTCCGCTGCGCTCGCTCGTCCTTCAACGCCATACATAAACTGCCGCTAACTCATCGTCCGCTTCATCCGCTCCCCTCCCCCACAGCCGCTTCGTCCACTGGGAAAAATCTACCGGTAGCATCAACTACGATCACGCTTGCACGGCCTGCTCCCCCGTTCACCCTGACAATCCGGACACGGAGAGGAAGAGGCGTTTCGCGATTTGGAAGGAGAACGATGAGTTGATTGAGGTGAGACACGGCACGAGAATGTGACAATAACTCGTCGCTACGCTTCCTCCTCGCATTAAGAACGAACAGCTTACACTAACTCGTCGCTTCGCTCCTCATCTCCGCTTCGCTCCTCGCTTCCACTCCTCGCCTCCGCTCTTCAACGTAGAAACACAACTCCCAACACTCTCCCCCCCTCCTACACCCTCGGGCACAACGCCTTCTCCCATTTGACCGAGGACGAGGTGAGAAACAGAACCAGAACACGCTGTCTATGAACTCGTCGCTTCGCTCCTCGCCGTCGCCGGTAATACGACAGTTGCGCTAAAAAATCAGCTATGCTAGTCCACGGCACCTCGCTCCTATCGCCGCCACATAATTCTAACTCGTCGTCGCTTCGCTCAGTGGCTCAAGCTCTTCAACTTGGGCAAATACTCGGACGAGATTCCGCACAACCTCAAACCCTCCACCCCTGCCCCCGCGCAGCAACTTCGTGCCCTCGCCCTCGACCGAACTCCGAGGGAAGTCGACTGGCGCGACCATGGAGCTGTTACCCCGGTTAAGGTCAGACGTCCACGCCGTTCTCTCCATTTCAACCCCCACTTACACTAATCCTCGTCCCCCTCCCCCCCCAGAACCAAGGCCAGTGCGGCTCCTGCTGGGCCTTCTCCGCCGTCGGCGCGATCGAAGGCGCCTACTCCATCTCCAACTCTCTCACCACCCCGATGTCGTTCTCCGAGCAAATGCTCGTCGACTGCGACGGCTCCGACTACGGCTGCGGAGGTGAGAAGCTCGAGCACATGGCCGCTCCTCGACTCGGACGTGCCGCTCTCGCTGCAATACTAACTCCCCCCTCCCCTCCTCGTTGTCGTTGTTCGCTCCCTGGCTCGCCACAGGCGGACTCATGGACTACGCTTTCGAGTGGGAAGAGAAGGAGGTACGACATCGCTCCATTACGCTCGCAGTTAGTCTGCTCTGTGCCTCTTTCTTCGCAACGCAATTCTAACTCAACAACGCCAATCTTCATGCGACTCGCTACGCTCGTCGTGTTGCAGGGCGGACTTTGCACCGAGGACGACTACGCTTACACTAGCGGCACTAGCGGACGCGCAAGCGACTGCGCTGACAACACTTGCGAGGTAAGGAACATGTTGTCCTCAACCGATACTACTATTAACCCTCAACGATTTTAACACAGCTCGCTTCGCTCGCCCCTGTCAACACCACCGCTAGATCGTCGAAGGCTCTGGCCTGTACAACTTCACCGACGTCCCCGCCAACAGCCCGTCTGCGATGATGGCAGCGCTCGCCAAGCAGCCTGTGAGGTAAGCATGATCGTCCCGCATTGAACGGCGTTCAGCGTGTTCACGTTCTCGTGCTTCTCTCTCTCTCTCTCTCTCTCCTCTTCGTTCTAACCCTCCCCCCCCCC
>BLQM01000545.1:2917-17949 GCA_012489335.1 Triparma laevis f. inornata | reverse complement strand
GGGAGAAAGGGGCCAGGAAGACTACTTTCCAACCGAAGCAGCAACAGCCTTTCATTCAATGTCAACGGAACCCGCAAGGTTCGCAACCCCCACCTTCTTTACCGAGCTACCAACCTCCCCAATTCCACCCTAGACCGCCTATTGAATCGAAACCCAAATCAAAGGCGAGGGCAGACAGAAAACCACTATCGAATCAGAGCAATCTTAAAATTGACGCGTCAGCGGAAGGGAACGTTTACGTTGGTCCAGGGTTGGACGCTCTGATAACACCGCAATACGTAAGATAAAATGATAAACATGAGATTATTTTATGAATGATAAGTTCAATATAGTTTGTATTTTTCTAGAGGGGGGTGGGTTGTTGTTGTTGGGAGCGGAGGTGGGCGACAACGTCGGAACAACGTCGGACGTCGTGTTGTTACTGTAGTCGGTGACGTCGATGTTGGAGGGAACTAGCTTGGAGCAGTCGTGGAAGACATTGTTGTCAAGCGTTTGAAGCGAGTCGGGGATCGTCACCGATGAGAGATCTTCGCAATTGCGGAAGGCCCATTCATCTAATTCTTGAAGGTTTGTGTGGCGGAGATCGACATTGTTTAGACTGTAGCAATCGCAGAAGGATATGTGACCAATCGATGTTAACGACGGCGGGAAAGATACGGAAGTCAAACTAATGCAGCTTTCGAAGGCAGATTCACCGATAGTTACAACGCCCTCGGGGATTTCTACGATGACAAGATTGACGGCGTGGCAGCAGGCATAGGTTCCGACCTTTGGAATATTTTGAAGGAAATCCACCCGCGTTACAAGCTTACGATCTACGGCCAGCCCTTCCCGGAAGTCCCCGTATTGCTCCATAGGATCTAATTCTATTTCTTCACTATCACAAGGATAGGTTAAATCTTGTCCGTCGTGTTCGATACTAGGGCCACTCTCGATTGCGTGTTTCACCACAAAAAACCACGCCTTGTTATAGACCGCTATACTGAGTATAGCTGTCTATAACACGGTGGTGTGTATAGTTGGATATTTCTGAGTATTTGGGTGGTTTTTGATCGAATAACTAAAAAATGGTAATAATTTCGATTTGGAGGAAAGGAAGAAAGAATTTTTATTATTTTTCGATTTCAGCAAATTTAGCTAAAATTTTTATTATTTATTTTTTCTATTTTTTTGTATATCGGCTTCTGACTTCTTACTAGTATATCGGCTACTCCCTCTATACCACTTTCCATTTTATTTTCTCAACCATCGGCGGACATCGACCATTATCGATTGTCCCCTTACTAGTATATCGACTACTCCCTCTATACCAATTTACGTATTTATTTTCTCCCGACCATCGGCGGTCACAACTCCGTAACCCCGCCGATATAATATATCGATATAATATATCGTCGACTGCGTTTAAGTCGTTCCCCCAATTTTTGACAATTACTATTAATAAATAATTATTTTTATTTGGGGGGTGAAAGAAACGGTAATCTCTATGAGCGGTGGCTGTTTTACTCCCCCACTTAAAGTAAGTAACGCCCCCAACTGTATATTAGCTCTATCGATTCGTATCGCATATCTGTAGCGCGAGGGATATGAGGCACAGCTTGGAAAAGACCACAAAGACACGAAACAACGCGCGAATAACTTCCAAGCTTGTCTCAAGCAGAGCGGTAACAGTGCAAGGCTGACAGAACTGATTACGAGCTTCCCATGATTAATTGATAAATAGCTATAAAAAAACCAGCCCTCAAACATTTTAATAAAACCCCCTCAATCCTTCTACAACACCTCCCCAAACTTCTCCCTCCAACCCCCCCCCTCCTTAAAAAAATACTTCTCCGCAACCTCATCCCCCTCTTTACTTTTTTCATCACCTGCTTCGAATCCTGGGATTGGTTGTACATGTGATGCGATAGCACGGTTTATAGGTAAGGGATCGACAAACTCTTTGAGAGCTGATTCTTTGAAGACTTCGAGCGACGAACGCCCGGAGCGAGGACGCGAAGCGACGAGTTAGAATGAATGATTGTGCGTTGTCAGCGAGGAGACTTCGCTCCTTCTTTGTCGTCGTGAGACTTCTTCTTTGAAGTCGTTCGCGATGAGACAGCGTCTTACCTTCAGGTAATGCGGTGTAGGATTGTTGTTTTAGGTGGGACTTAGAAGTCAAGTCATGTTCTCTAATATTATTAATATAGCTCTGCAAACTCGACCATTTTTTAGACAACGGACCCATGACATCTTGATCGTTTATGAGGTCTAAATCTCGGGGGTCGACTTCTCCTCGAATATCGGAGTCGAGGGCACGGACGAAGAGTTTGGTGTTGTCGCTGGGTTTATCTTGGATGGCTCCGCCGGGGGTTGAGAAGGTTCGTACGGAGAGGATGGAGGAGGGGGAGGGGGGAAGGGAGGGAGGATGAGTGGAGGGAGGAGCGGACAGAGAAGCGGACGAACGACCGGCGGAGGAGGATCGACAAAGCCATGTAGAATGAGGAGGGACGATAGGAGGACGGGGAAAGGATTGAGGGAATGCTTGGGGGATAGGACTATGTGTGGAAAGTAGCGGACTTGATCGATACGTGTGGGTTTTTAAATAGACGAAAACTGGAATCTCATTTTACAGCAAGCAGTCTTCCCAATATCTGGAGCCCAATCCCCCTTCGTTCTCGAATAGATCGTAGCCCACACGAATATCCTGCACGACAACCTAGGACATTTAAACCAGTACTGAGTTTCTACTGACTTCTAGCCGCGGATAAAAGGAGTTATTAAGTTTACGAAAGTTGTCCTCCCGCGTTCTACATTAGCACATCTTAACCTCTCAAGCATTCCCTAGTCCGCACGGGAACAGACCCTTCCCGACATGTCAGGAAAGAACGAGGAAGATTTTGACGTACCAGAGGAGGGTCCCCAGAGATACTCCGGCCCCGGCCCCGAATTGACCCCTGCTCAGAGTGAGATAAAATCCAAGGTGAGGTTCCCGTCTCGGGGATGGGGTCCGTTTAGTCATGACGAAACATTGCATTTATGTAATCACGTCCGACCTAACCCCCACTCACTCCCTCCTTCCATCCTCCATTAGATAACCTCCTCCCGTCCCGAATCCGGCTTCAAAGGTCCCTTCCCCGTCTGGCTCGTAAACCCCCCCATATGTGACGCCGCCCAGAACCTTGGCCGAGTCGTCCGCTACGAAACCGGCTTCGACCAAAACGTAACCGAAACAATAATATGCATGACATCATCTTACCTCGGCTGCGTAGCTGAGTGGATGATACATTATCCTATAGCTCTATCGAATTCAGTTGATCATACACTCCTCGAACCTCTTCTTCTTCATTTTGGGAATTGGCCATCTGATCTACTTGACCATCTCTCCTCTGAATCTCCTTTCCTCTCATCAATATTAAAAATAACTTATAACGCTTTAGTGAATAAAGGAAAATTCGAGGATCCCGAATATAAAGAATGCGTGAATGTAGTAGGTGAAAAGGTTTTACAAGATATACTCAGTATAGTAGGTTATTATACTTACGTGGGGTTGACGTTGAATTGTTTTAGGGTAAGTGGTAAATAAATTATAAGATTATCATTTGTAAGTAATAAATCATGTTCTTTTCGAAGTTATTTTAACACCTAAAGCTGGGAACTTGAAGGTACACAGCTCCTCGTCTAAATAAACGATGGGGAAAAAGCTTAGATCTTCGAAAAAGAACAACTCGGAAATACCTTGAATAACATTCTCCGCAAATGGTTCCTCAGAATTCCCAGGATAAAATCCAAAATCGTTGAATTTAATCTTACAATCATCTCTGTTAAACTTCAAATTCCCTGAAGCTGTTAATTCACCACCTCCCCATCCTTTATATTTAACTCTCGTCTCAATTTTATTTCCTTTTATTATGTAATTTATATACTCGAATTTAACGTTTAATATTTTTTCAAGGATTCCGAAATGCGGACCGTGGATTACTTTCCAGGTTCCATCGATTTTATCGAAATTTATAATCGGTGAAAACTCAATCAATTCATTAATTATTAAACCGGATTTTACGTTACCGTAACCTCTTAATTTAAACAACTCTTTTTTCTTATCACGTTGAAATTCTGATGCAGACCAAGGCAATAGTTGCCTCAGCGCAACGTCGACAGGTATATCCCATTTTTCCTCGTATTCTGAAATCTGAAATTTAGGGTTGTAATAGAATTTAGTGGAGCCGGAAACGGAGAGGATTGAACCATATTTGAATTTACCGTACATTTTCCAGGTTGTTAAGATGTAGGATTTATCATCGTTAACGTTTTTTATTGTATTAAGAGTTGATTTTAGAGTTGATGAATATGTTATGTAAGGTATTATCTTAGCTAAACTATTCGTATTCTGAAGGAACGTATCTAGACCGGTGAAGGTTATTGTAGGGTCAGTAAATTTACAGTCTTCTGTGAAACATGCAGTATCAATGTCGCCAGTCCAGAGGTAATTCGAGGTTGTGTAATCTTCACTAATTCTTTGAAGAAGCTCGGAGGTAGACGTAGGAGGTGCAGAAGAGTCGACGCTGTCGACTCGACCTTGAACGGGGATTAAAGAATTCACGACGTTCGTCAAAGTAGACACTAAAGTCTTAGAGCTCGAGCTCGTCGTCACATATTCAGAGACTGCAGGAATATGTGGAGTCGGCGACCTAGTCGATGAGAATGAAACCAAGAGAGGTTGATTTAACGTGAGTGATAACGTGTGAGGTAGGATTAAGAGGATATATATGAGGTATTTATGCGTAATGCGCATATTTAAATGACTGTGAACGCGGTTGTTGACGAGATGAACACAAAATCAGATTGGAAAATTGCTGAGAAGTGAGATTTCAGTTTTCATTAAGATAATAATGAGCGTAGACATGAAAGCCAAGGCCGAGGCCTCCAAGGGTGAATCCTCCACGTTCCACATCGAATTATTTACCCTTTTACCTCCCTCTATCGCCTTACCATCAAATTAAAGTCCCCCGTTAACTCCGATTTCGATTTCATTTTTTCGAGTTCGAGTCCCCCTCTAACCCTCCCTCCCCACGCCTCCCCACTCAATCCCCTCCCCACAGCCGAGGGAAATACTCACTTCACCTCTAAGAGATACGACGAAGCTATTGAGTGTTACTCTAGCGCTATAAAGTTTGATCCGAGCAATCATTTGTACTTTTCTAATAGGGCGGCGTGTTATACTGCGAAGAAGGAGTTCAGGTGAGGCTATAGCTTAAGAGAGAGAGTTAGTGAGAGAGTTAACCCCCAACACCGACTACAGCCACCAGCGAAAGACAAGAAACATCATCAAAAATTACTCACATACATAACCAAAAATTCCCCCGCTCCGCTTTCCAGCGCCGCAAAAGCCGACGCAACCGAGTGCATAAAGCTATCTCCTAGTTTTTTGAAAGGTTACTACCGTCTCGTTCAATCTAACCTTGAGCTTTCACTCTTCGATGAAGCGACTAACGCAGCCCGTGAAGGTTTAAAGGTAAGACTAATTATTCCCCTCCTCGCACTCAATTAATAATCCAAAATGCTCATTAACACAAATCAATCTAGCTCGACCCTGACAACTCCGAACTTCAAAAACAAATGAGGTTAATCAAAGCCAAAAAAGCCGCCAAGGCTTCAGCGGATCGCAATCAGAGTCTGGGGAGGCCGGCTAGTCAGGGTGATGCGAAGGAGTTGTTGGAGTTGCAGGATGCTATGCAGGCTACTAGGAGAGGTGAGGAGGGGATGGCGAACATGATGATACTTATTCAAAACGTTTAGGTTAAGGTCTGATTATAGTGACGTAGTGCAGGTTTAGGCGTCGAAACGTGAGAGAGGAGCGTCATGCGGAGACGTCCAGATTTAGCTATAGAGCGCGGCAATAATTCGACTGAGAGCATCAACTACACCCGCAGAATCTCCAAAGCTTTCTTCTAACACGGCTCGCTTCGCTCGTCTCTTCGCTCGCCGCTCGCTTCGCTCAACCCCCCCGCCTCACTCATTCCTCCCCTCCCCAGAAATGAACGAGGTCCAACAATACCTCTCCGGCTGCCAGCGCGAGCAGAAAATGGCCGAACTCACCAAATCCGAAATGTCCTCCTTCCCCTCTGACGCCGCCATGTACCGCTCCGTCGGAAAAATGTTCATGAAGGCCACCCGCGACGAGATCGAATCCTACCACGACTCCCAATCCGCGACTTTGCAGAAGAAGGAAAAACAGTACAACGACAAACTCGAGTATTTGAAGAAACGCGCTAATTCGCAAATGGTTAATTACAAGGAACTCAGGGGAGGAAGGTAGAAAGTTATGATTGACGATTGTTTGTAAAAGGGAAAGGAGAGTGTGTGGGGAGCTAAAAAATAATTAAAGTGTTTTTTTTGAGAGTACAAAAAAAATCCCCCTCTTTTATACCCCCCGACCCCCCACCCCCCCACCCTCGCCCCCAAACTCTCACTCAAGCTCATGCACCGTCCACAAAGCATGTCCATCAGGACTCGCCCTCCTCCTCAACCCACAATAATCCTCCCCCTCATCGTACTTCTTCAACATCTGCCCAAACTCCCTCAACAAACCTCCCCTAATGCTTTTCTTCGCTTCCTCCCCCTCCCCTTCCACAGTTTCTTGAACGCACGCGTTCAACTTGTCAAAGTCGCCAGCGAGGTTGCTACCACCTTCAGACACTTTCACCGCACTCTCAACTGCCCCAGTCAACGCTTCTGGTATGGTAGGCACGGGAAAACCAAACAACCTTCCAATAGAAGCCGTACCGTTTAACAACGTCGCAACCTGTAACCCTGTACGCATTACGGGTAAAAGCTTCTTCGTTAATGCGACCGCGTTGGGGTTGTCGACTTTTATGTCGATTGGGTAGACGCTGTCTTCGTCTTCTGGAATGACGGGTAAACCTGTTAACTCGTCGATCAAGTAGAGGTACAGATGATCCTGCCCTAAAGCACTCTGCATGAAAGTATCAACAGCGCCTGAGACAGCTTCACCTACGTGTCCGCCCATCAAAGCTGAACCGATGTTGGAGAGTTTCGAAAGCCAACCGGCGGCTCGGTTCGCAGTTTCGACGGCTTCGTTCGCTTTTTCTAAGGCGGTGTCAGCGCAGCCTAAGGCAAGCTGGAAGGTGGAACCGTCGTACGATACGAGGTCCTCCGACGTGGTTGCCGGAATCTTGTGAGGGAGGATTATGAAGGACGAGGGAACTTGAACCTCCGTGGCTTCGTACACGGCGTTGATTACGTCGCCGATCTTGTCGTCGAACTTCTGGAAACCTGACTTGAGGTCCAGGTGCATGTTATGGATGCTATTGTTCAACTGGTGCTGGTTCTCGAGAATCAATTTTTGGTTTGCAATGAATGCGGACATTTTCCTTTCCTTCGCCCTCTCTTCTGCATCTTGCTTCTCTTGCTCCCCTTCGATCTCCGCGGCGGTCTTGTAGTGCTTAATGAGCTCCTTATAGATCTTAATGACATCGCTCTTTGCAGTTTTCTTGTTGTCGGGGAGGGCTCTGATCGCGTTAGCGATTTCGAACTCTCCGCCTTTGCTAAAGTACTTAATCTCCGTCGAGTCGTTGCCGATCACCTTTAGCCATGGAATTCCTCCGACTTCGAATTTCTCGTCCATCTTCTCCTTCGTTTCCCGATGCTCGTACGGGAGCGCAAACCAATCCCCGTGATGACCGCCAAAATAGTTAAACATAGCTTCCTCAGTTTGGTCCCACGAAATGAACACGATCTCGATAGGCGACTTGTCGTTGTCGTTGTCGCTGAAGTGTTCATGCAGTATTTCATAGAAGAGCTTGAGTTTTGCAGTAAACGGCGGACAATAAGGGCACCACTTCCCTGAGAAGTACACCAACTTGGGTGCTGCATGATTCATAACCCTGGATAGCTTTTGATCCGTCGACCAAGACGTTTCTTTCACCGGCGGCTTAATTTCCATGCCATTGAACTTCACACCTGCGACGGTGGCTGCTTCGTTGGTACTCATGAAAACGACTTTATCGGTTCCTTCCCCAGCCCAAGACTGAACGGTCCACTTGACAGCACCGTGTCCAGTGGGAAGCACGCGTTGGATGCGTTTCTCGCCTTGATTTACCATCCAGTAACCCTCGCCCTTGTCCCCGTCGATGTGTGGGCACTGTCCCTTCGTGTACTCGCCATTCCACTCGCCGTGCGTGTTGCTCTCAATTTCAAGCGCGTCGTCACAGTTGTTGGAGCGAACCTTGATGATCTGCGATTGGTGTTTGAGGGGCATCGCGAATATACAAGTTTGCTTGTGCGCCTCAATATCCCTTCTCATGCACTTATGCGGGCAATATTTCGAGGAGCAAGTAACAGGCTCGATCTCCTCGAGCATTTTGATGGCTCTTCCGAGGGTCTTGTTCGTGTACCCTTCAGGGATGGCCAGACTCTTAAGCGCATCAACCCGAATCTTGAGATCGTCGTAGTCTTCAGTGAACTCGCATAGCAAATCCTTGACGTTTTGCTTGACATTAATGAACTCCATCTCCTTTTTCTGTTGCTCGCTTACATATTTAGATTGCATGGCTTGGAGTTGCACCGAAAAGTCGAGGGAAATTCTCCTGGCAGCTGTTTTTGTGCGCTCAATCAATTCAGGTAGGCTCTTCATGTTAGGGTATTTCGATTCAAATTGGGTGGTTAGTTTCGCAAGACATTCGTTTTTTGCAGCTTCGACCTTCTGAAGCTCGCTTTTGAGATCCTCTTCGCTAGCAACCTTTGCCCCATCTATAACCTTCTTGAGAAAGGTTTTGATTTGAGGGCTGGCGCTTGCAATCTCTTGCTCGAAGTCGCTCTTTGAAAGTCCAATTTCAATCTCTACGAAGCGACGTGTTAGGATTGTGTGGTGAAATAAATTCGCTTTGCTTCCTATCTCACCTAATTTAAACTCTTTGGACTCCTGACCGCCTTTACTCTTCGCTTTGATCTGGTGCGTAGAACGAGGGGACCAGGTTTTGGGAACGCCAGTGAGAGATCCGCAGGGCCTAATTTCAAGTCCTTGGGGGGCGGGAGGGTAAATGGTCCACTCATCAATCTCAATCTTCTTATCGACGAGAACCGGGCGCATCGGCACGATCTTCGTACCGTTCGTAATAATTTGGTCCGTTCCATCGTAGTCTTGGATCCGTGGGACGATTTGGTTGACGGATTGGGTACGGAAGACATCGGGCGGGACCAAGTCGCGAACACGGAGCAGTGTCGGGTTTTTACGTTCAGGCTTTCGATCGTGCGAGTCGACAAAGACGCATGGGACGTCTTTATTGCAGTAAGGGAACTTGGCGCGGAGCTGACAGTTGAAGTCCTTGGCAACGGACTCCTCGGTGATTCCGTCGTCCTCCCGGTCTGCAGCTGCGTCTTCATTCATCTTCCACCTCTGGAACACGACGAGAATGTTTTCGTAGAAGAAGTTACATCTTTTCTCGTATTCGGGGTCTGGCCTCGTCGGATCTTCCGGATCTTCCGCGGGGCCGCAGAAAGCTTCCTCAAACCTGTGGAGCACGTCTTGCAGAGCTTTGTTGAAGCGGGCCTCCGAGGAGTTGACCACGATCACAACGGCAGTCACGTACTCGACCTCCTTCATGGACCCGACGATGTCGTTAATCAGCATGTCGTCGCGGCCCTCCGAATCGTTTAGACCCGGGGTGTCAATGCACACGAATTTCCCGTTTCCGGTGTCTCCAAGCCAGGGGAGGCTAAGCTTGTTGCAGGTGACAGTTTCAGACTTGGCTCCTTTGCCGATCTTGAATTTAGTCTCACCCCTCAGGTCCTGTCCAGTAAGTGCAGTGCAAAGTGAGGACTTTCCACTACCAGTAAGCCCTACGAAGACCAGTCTCGGAGGTTCGTTGGGGTCGAGGGTGATCTTTTCTTCGGGCTTGCCTTTGCAAACTCTAGAGCACCCATTCAAGTGATCACCCTTGAAGCGATTCAGGGCTTCGACCTTCATCACAGCAAGCCGGAGGTTATGCTTGGCTCGGGAATGCTGCGTCCCAACGGGAAGAAAAGTGAGAGGGGCATGAGCCGGAGGAGGATCTTTGCAGACCGGTACCGGTTGTTGGTTGGCCTCCTTCTCCCCAGACTCGCCCACCGGCATGGGGACAGACGCGGGGACAACTGGAGTGAGGGTAGGCACGACGGGATCACTTTTAGTGTTTCCCATGCTTAATTGTGGAAGTGGGATGGATGTCAGCAGCATGACTTCTTCTTCTTCTTTCCAACTCTCAAAACAACATCAGGCTCTAGTCACACCCCACCGAGCTCCGCAACCGCCATGATTTCCATCCTGCTGGCGACTCTCCTGATTATTCCCGCCTCTGCCGAGTTCAAGTGCTCGTCCGTCCCGATACCTACCCTAACATCGAAGGTAGACTTCGCCAAGAAGGTAAGCCCTGCCCTGCTGTGGTCTGCCCTCTCCTACCTACCCTTCTAACGCCAACGTAATACAATATCACAGATCCGGCTCTGCTACAACTCCGACATCAAAACCCCCCTCCCACTGCTCGCATGGGGGCACGGAAACCTGGGTGGCGGCCCGTTGGTCTCCTCTTACGATCCCCTGATGGAGGCGCTCATTGGCGATGGCGACTTTGTCGTAGCAACGTACGAGTCCTGCTGGGTCGACAGCTCCTGCCTTCGCCAGGGGCAGGGGGATTTCCTGGAACTGCTTAAAGTCATCGAGTACTTCACGAATTCCTCTTCCCCCGAGTCGGCACTTGTTGATCAGAACTTACCTGTCGCTGTCAGGTAAGAAGCCGTCTCGTCCGCGCAAAGCTCCTCGCTGCTTACATGCTACAATTACGGTCGTAATTGCCTCTACGTAATTCTAACTCGTTTTCGCCAATCCTCATGCGACTCGCTACGCTCGTCGCAGTGGGCACTCGAGCGGTGCCCGAGCAGTGCTCATTGCCGGTTCTGTGCGGGACAACCCGGACACGTATGTGCAGGATGACAAGTTCCAGGACCTGATGACCCCCTCACTGTACGCGGCGGCTTCTAAGATCGGCGCCATCATCTCCAATCACCCCGATAAGAGTTACGACCCTGGCCAAACTCCCGACATTGAGAACTTCGACATCTCCCAAACTCCCACCCTTATTTTGACCGGCTCGAAGGACCACATCGAGGATGAGAATTCGGCGTGGAAAGATTTCGGCATGATGAGCGTCAAAGACAAGATCTATTTGAACGTTTTGGACGCCACGCATAATGAACCTATCAACGGTCATAGATGCGCGGGGATTACGAGTATGTTCATTAAAGGTTTTATGCTTGGTGACGAGGAGGCGAAGAAGTCGCTTTATGAAATTCCCGACGGCAGTGAATTCCCAGTGGCAGAAAAGGGCGACAGGAATTCTCCGCAAGCATATGGCTATTTGGCATGTTCCTCCGAAGAGGGGGTGACGGTTCCGACTGAAGACGCTTCGTTTTGCGAGCCCTTTGATTTTCCTATTGATACCGCCTTTAGGGTTGGGGTTGGGGACGACAACCCCCCCCCTCTTTGGGGTGGCTCCCAACAGTGGTCTTCCACCGTTAAAATGACCAACCCCGCCGACTCGAAAGATCACCCTGAATGGACGTTCGACTACTTTTATGACGAGGTCTTGGGCGCTGACCTGTACAAACACTACGACGGTCAAGGCGACGAAGTCTGCAAGAAGGTGAAAGGGACGAAGAACATCGAGTGCTGGGTCTTGAACGCCAACAACGGGCATTCGTACGTTAGAGGTATTGAGGAGGGGACATGCTGCATCTACCCGATGCACTTGGGGATGGTGAAGTCAGACTGGTTGGTTGAGGATGGTGCGGTTTATAACGGAACGAAGACGGCTGGTTATGGAAAAGACCAAGTTGTGGTTGACGAGTGGCTCGCTGAAGGGGCGTACACGAATCACTACTGGGATACGGCCGATGGAGAGGACCGGCCGGTGAGGTTTTACGAGTTCAAGGGGGAGGATCTGAAGCAGTGGGATTTCATCGCGGAGAGTTTCAAGGAGGGGGCGCCTGGGGACGAGTTGTTTGACATTCCCGAGGACTGCAATTCATTATGCTTTTAGCTTATAATAGTAATATGCTGAGAATTTAATTACAAAACTTCCTCTTCATCCTTGGATTCGATAGCCGGCCAAGGCAACTTCTTCCATGGGGACACAGACATTACCAGGTCGAGATCGAAGACAGTTTCTGCTCCTCGCTGGTCTTCGAGCGCGAGTGCTTATCGGTGTATCCTGGACCGTTTGTATCAAAATAGAGAGATTTCCAGCAAAAATACCCAAATGATCGGAATGATTTTTTCGTGGAAGTCATCACGATCATGAAGGTTTACATCACTTCCTCTTTGTTTGCGGCCGCTACAATAGCTGTAGCTAGTGGTACGTACGCTATAAGAGACTGCTGAAAAATCCCGACCCTCTCTGGAGTACGTTATCCATCAATATTAACACTTCGTAAACCTTGAACAGCCTCGTCCCCCCCACTATCTTGGACTAAGCCGGACCTCAACACCGACCAACAACTATCCTGGACTGTCAAGCCAGACCTCAGTACCGGCCAATACGACCTCATTTCCCCCGACGGGCTTGCATCGATCACTACAGCGTGCCCATCTGTCGGGCCGCATAAGTCGCTCTGCAATAATGAGATGACCTATACGTCGTCTGAAGGCCTTCCAGGCTTCGACCCCAAGCTCGGAAACTACACCTCTTCTTTCATCAACTATGCCCCAGTCGACGAATCAAAAAGTGCCCACCCTGCGGCTTCACTCGAGTTCAAGACGTTTACCTCTCAACCTGTTGTCCACGTCCAGCTGCGCTTCTTATCATCCTTAACAACAAACTATCTATCCCCCCTCGCCTCCGCGTCATGGTCGCTTGGAGACTCCATCGAAAAAACCCACGCTCTCCGTATTCCTCTCGATAACGACATGCAGTCGATGTACGCCACTCTACCAACATCTCACGTGAAAATGACTTCATTGTTTGCCACAGCTCTCTACGAACCATCCAAAAAAGGCCTAATCATCGGTTTTCTCGATCACGATTTATTCAAGTCTGGGGTAGTAGTAAATACAAAGAGCCTCAGCGCCGTTGCAGGTGTCAATGGCAAGATATTAACTCGCGATGTTGATGCTCACGGTTCTGTTGCTTTCGGGGGAGAAATTGATAATCAACCTCCGCTGCTGTCTTTAGGCCTTTACGATGACTGGCGCGATGGGATGGAGCATTTCGCTTCAATGCAGAGGGAGAACGAAGGAAAGCCCGTGGAAATCCCGCCAAACCTTGGATTCGACGAAAGGCCTCCTGCTGGTTGGAACAGCTGGGCCATGGCAGCCGCCGGTCGCGGACAGCCAAACGCCACGAACATGGCCGCCGTAATTGACGTACTGAGTGGGTTGCAAGATACAGGTTTCGCACCGCAGGTTGTCACGCGCGATGCAATTTACGGTATGCCCGATGAAGAGACGTTGGAGTGGATTGCAGATGCGGAGGATCATTATCAAAGAACGGGAACCTACGACAGTCCACCAACGTGGTACGAAAACAGGGATGACCCTCAAACCACAGTCGACTGCTCAGGCCAGGAATGTGATTTAGACGAAGAAGGGTGTTGGGAAGTGGACGAGATTGTTTTAAAGAACAAGGACGGCTTGAGGATCGAAAGCTTAGGCTCCCGCATTGAAGACGGTTTCCAACAGATCAGGGACGTCACTCACCCTCACTATGAATGTGTTTTAAGGGGAAATATCGAGAACAGTCTAAAGTTAGGTTACGTCTTATTAAAAGAAGACTTCCTAAACCTCGCCGCATACGAAGGTTCATTCTACTCCCCATCCAAATTAAAAGCTCCAACGGGAATGGCAGCGTACAATTACGCGCTTAAATTACTCGCTGAGGTTGTAGATGGTAGAGCTGTTATAGATTATGGTATTAGTTTACCGTTACCGGTGGGACCGGCGGGACATGCGAGACATCAAGGTTGCGAGCAGATGTATGGAGGTGTTGAATATGGTATGAACGAATTCGCTGGAGGCTGGTGGTTGAATAGACTGTATAGTTGGTTGGATCCGGATTTGGTGACGTTGGATGGCGATTTTTGGTTTCGTCCTAATAACTTCACGAAATGGATTTCAATGGATAGTAGAAGTCGCGTTGCGAAAGCCGTTGTTTATGGAGGGTTATTTAAGAGTGGAGACGATTTATTGAATTCGACGAACGCGGAATTGACGAGGGAAATGATGGGCAATAAAAAAGTAAACGCGATGTGGAGTTTCGCGAGAGGAGGGAAGAAAGCGGAGGAGACGACGTTCAGGCCGGTAGGGTGGGAAAAGGGGGGGATATGGGCGCCCGGCGTTTTCACGAGAAAGGGAAACGGTGATGTAGCCGTGTTTAATTACGACGTTAGGGCTAAATCTTTCTCCGTTGACCTAGTGGCGGAGGCGGGCATGGTTGGTGGTGACGAGAAGGTTGTGTGCACTGACGCTTGGGAGGGGACTGAAATTGAATTGGACGAAGATCTCGAGACGCCAACGCTGACGCTTGAGATTGAAGGAGGGTCAAGCGCGCTAGTGAGCTGC
This sequence comes from Triparma laevis f. inornata, assembly GCA_012489335.1. Classification (NCBI taxonomy): domain Eukaryota; class Bolidophyceae; order Parmales; family Triparmaceae; genus Triparma; species Triparma laevis. Next base: position 3,359 of record BLQM01000545.1, on the reverse strand, counting down.
AGGGCAGTGGGAGTTTAAATAAGAAAAACTCAAGTAACTTCTTTATTCATCAATTAAATGTAAACGTTTATGTCCATAATGTTCAACAATTCCCTCTCCCAAGACATTTCCTCCCCCTAATCGAAAAACTCCTTAAAAAGCATAAATCCGTTATTCTGTTTCTCCCCTCCCTCCAACCCATAATTCTTCTTCAAAAAACCGGGCAACATCCTACTCGGTCTATCATAAACCATCTTTCTCCCCTCCACACTGTTAGGGTTGCTCTCATAAACGTGATCCATTAAAATCTTCCCGTAACCCTTTCTTTGTACGTCAACGTATATATCTAGTAATGCTAGTGTTGAAGGGTATTGTTTTAAGCTGGATTTAAGGTTGGAGGGATCGTAGAACCAGAGGTCTTTGAGGCCGGTTTTGGCGTAGCCGAGGAGGGAGGTGGGGGAGG